>JAVJIF010010862.1:0-131792 GCA_038442645.1 Agave tequilana | reverse complement strand
AACGAGAATTAAAGAGAAAGAGAGAACTTAGAGGGGTTATAGAGTGAAGGGGGTAGAGAATTGGCGGTGGAAAGAAGGTTGGTGGAGAAAAATATAGAAGGTAGGAGAAGAGAAAAGAGGGAAAGAAAAGAAAAGAAAAGAAAAGAATTAATTAATAATATTTAATTGGGTCAAAATTTGACTAAATCAGAACGGTTTAAAAAATTCTATAAAATAAGGAATATTACTCTAAGTAATGTGAAATCAGATTCTAGAAATTCAGTTTGATTTGAAAATTAAAATCTTAGAATTGATCGGTGATACCAGTCGACATTGATTTGACCGAATTTTCAATTAATTCAGAAAATCTCAAAAAATGCATTAAAATAGAAAATATGATTTAGAGAGAAACAATACGAAAATATATTTCAAAAATTCAGCGCCGCTTGTAAACTAAAAATTCTGAAATCAACCAGTGATACCGGTTGATACTGATTTTAAGAGATTTTACAAAATAATTTAGAAAAAATTCAAAAAACTCAAAAAATCTAAAATATTGAAAATAAATGTTCGGGACTAAAACAGGTCTAATCCATCTCTTAGAACGATCAAATCAGTCATTTCACTGGAATCGGGTCCTAAGTTCAGACTCGGGCTGGCTCTAAGTTCACATAAATTCAGATCCGATACCAAAATAACAACAAAAGTGATCTTTAAAAGAAAAATAAATACAGAGAAAATAGAAAAATACGAGCAAAAAAAAGGGACATGCATTCGTGTAGGTATTCCAGGAACAGGATATTACACATTTTCTCACTTCGAGGGTGCTACAGTTAATTTTGTGGTCATGTAAATCTCATTTGTAATAAGTTATGGCTCAAAACAGTTAATTTTGTGGTCGTGTAAATGTTAGTTGTATTTTAATTACAGTCTATTTTTTTCATAATTAATTTTTATTTTAATATTATTTTACGGTCAACTTTGTGGTCAACTTTTTCACTTACACTTCCACATTACTAACCAAACACCGGAAAACACAATATACTTTTTTCACTTCTACTTCCTAACTACAAACCAAACACCGGAAAAGATACACACAAATTCACATTTTCAGAAAGGAAAAACCCTACTTCCTACTTCCCACTTCCTCACTTCCGCCCACTTCCTTGAATCCAAACAACCCCTTAGAGAATAAAATGAGCATTGGATTTCAAACAATTCTAAAAATATGCATGAAACTCTGCGAATACGCATGAACTTGGATAGTTTTAGCATGCACGACCTCTGAGTTAGCTTTGTGCTGCATTTGGACAAAATTCTAGTAAAACGAAATACTGAACATCAACCTTTCAAAAAAAAGAATTGTCATTAAATAAATAGTTTCTGAACTTATGAAGAAAAATTAAGAGACTCTAGCGGTAATTGCACTGAATATGGTGTACTACACAAATTATTATGAATATTTCAATCTTAACAAATATATACATTTCTTGAGTATCAGTAATAATTTTCTATCTTGTGATAGTGAATTTCCCACCTTCCTAAAATATGGAAGAAATTTTTTTTTTTGAAGGGAAAGGATTGTGGAAAATCATCATGATTCAAAATTTAGCATTAATAATCATGGACAGGCATAAAAATAGAAGAATCTTTGGCAGGATACTTTACCTTGCAGCATGAGATTGAATAGATATATCCCGAACCTTTATTCTGTTTATGGTTCCGCTTTCGCTAACCAAAACCAACTGTTCTTCACTTTCACCATCCTCTGCATAAAAGGTGAGACAGCTGATTGTCTTAACTTCTTAGAAGACATTTTGTGAGATGAAGATCACAAGGAGATTAGTCAAACAGACCGTACCTGACAATGAAAATCCAACCACAAACACTGCAGCTAGTCGACCATCTGGAGGAAGCTACAATTAACAAAGATGATAGACAAGAAAAGCTGGTGCCCGTTAATTTTGCATAGCTAAACACATAACCACAATCCATAAAGCAACATGAAGTAAGCCATATAATAGATAAAGATTTACCTTGTAACCTCTCAACCCAACTCTGTTGAACTTTGATTCGTGGAAGCTACTCAGAGGCACACGCTTCCCATGACCACTTTCTGACACAAAGAGCAACCATGGAGGTCTGAGATCCCTACCCCTACAAATAATTTGTACAGGACCTATCTTAGCCTCATGTGTGTGCACTGCATCTCATCATCATCATCATAATAGTAGTAGTAGTAGTAGTAGTCGTAGTGATTATTGTTGTTGTTAAGCTTGGATGGATAACCAGAAGACAGAGTACCAACTAGAAGGTAACACTAAGAATCCTATAGACATTAAGAGCCTAACAATGTGACTCACACATCTTTCAAATTCAATAACAAACACCTGCTTTGTCCACTTTTGTGAAGAAGCAACATGCTTGAATGTTTAACCGCACTATGTACGCAATGCAAGTTAAAAACAAAATCTTCCATCCCCTTCTACATAGTGAGGCTTAGATATGGCGTTTCATGGGGCACAAGTGTCTGCCTTTTATTTACTGAACCAATGTTTGATTGAGAATAAGGAATTTGTGTCATCCCGAGAGAGCCACAGCGCAGGTGTTTCTTTTTTTTTTTGGGTCTGTGTGTCTGCGTGCGCTGGCGCGGGGGGGGGGGGGGGGGGGGGGGGGGGGGGGGGGGGGGGGGGGGGGTGTTGGGTTGGGGGGGAGAGACATAAAATAATCAACAAAGTCACTGCAAGAAAAGTATTGTATTACAAAAGAGAGTACAAAACATACTGGCTTCCAGAATCTTCGGTTGATTGTTTCAAATCTTTATGCATAGCAGCCGGTACTATGTCCATCGATGCCATTTTGTCCCCTTCCTTTAACCTCATGGAAACAACACCCCTTGTATTTCTGCCACAAGCTCGAAGCTGGACAATACAGACAAATACATAAGAAAGAAAAATTTTCTGTGAAGTAGATCATCAGACAAAGGAACCGGGGAATTACAGAATTATATTACTTTATAAACATTAGTTAGAACATCCATAATCAAATCATGGGCCATTGGAACGTTGAGTAATATTGAAAGTGAGTGGGTTTAACTGAAATGTTGCTTAATTTATTTCAAATATGTGAAATATCATCATTAATTTACAAGAAAGAATATAACATTGATATGCATGCTCCCATAACCAAATTCCGTAAACAGACATTAAAACTGTAACTTTATTTAAAAACTGTATTTCATATCACTTTTCTTTTTTCTGTTTTTCTTCTCAAGTTAGTTTGTAAGGTGGAACGAGAAAACCCGACCACTGAGTCTAGTTGATAGTCAACCAAAAGTTACTTGGATTCTTCTTTTTGCACAAGGTATCAGAGTCAGAGAAACCTACAGCGCTGGCACCGGAACTGATGTTGATAGGATAAATCCAGCTGTCAATCTCAAACAATTATGTAAGTACGTTTTCTTGATGTCTGCCCATATGATCAGCACATTTGTTCACCTTAAAGATTCTCAATAATCTGACAGTAGCCTAATTTACATGGAAAAAATGACATAGCTCAACATGCGTTTAAATCTATCAGTTCAGAAACCTGGATCTAGGATATGTTGAAAAATCATGTCTGTTCGGCATAGTTAGTGACCTTGAACACAGGTAAATAGAAGGTTGTCACATTGAAAATCCGATAGACCGAATATCATTACCTCAAAATATCAATCATACTCCTTTTGTATGTGTTCGCATTCACACCTTTAAAATTAATCAAAGCATGATGAAGTCTGCAAAGGACGAGGGACTAGCAGATATGATACTAGAATGAAAAGCCTTTTAAAGTGTTAGCATTCTTACATCATCTCTTTCACCTTCCTTTATTAATATTAATTAAAAAAATGTGAATAAGCACACATGTTTAAAAACACAAACATGGACTCCTTTTGGTTAGGAGAGTCCAGCTCACTACACTACTCGTATCCAAGCAACATAAAACACCTAACCTGAGAAGCAACTGACATGTCACTCAACCAATCAACTCAATTACAGCATGTGGAAATAAGGTTATTAGCAAGGTTCAAATCTCAGTGTGTCAGCATTGACTGATGGTTTATAATATCAGTATTGTTAATATCACCTATATCGGTTGTTTGATCTCAGACATATATAGATTATAACTTTTTTAAATAATTAAGAAATTTTAAAAAGTTGTTCACATTCTTAAGTATCCCAACTATATCTGTTGTTTGATCTGAGACATATAGGTTACAATTTTTTAATAATTAAGAAATTTAAAAAATTGTTCACATTTTAGCAATGTATCCCGCTACGATATTGCTGACATATATTGGAATCAGCCAATTCTTAAACTTCCATTATTAGACTTCCATAGGATGTCTATTGGGATTTTGGAAGTCACAATATTTGCTGCAAAAAAAATCAAGCACACATAGTAAATCAGAGTTTCATCTCTGAAAAAATAATTCTCTATGCTGAATTAAGAATTGATTGCTCACGAAGAATGGGTTTCATGCTTAGCCAAATCCCTAAGGATATATTATTAAATGTTTGGGATATAGCAATGGTAAGAAAATGGACTTAGAAGACTGTGGGTTTAGAAAAATGATCCATGAAACTTTTCCATCTGCACAATCTATAATAACTTTGCATGCAGACCTCATATGGGGTTTTCTTTTGTATTCACGGGACATGAAGTAACAAAAGAGATATTGGCACAGTCAACTGTTCTGTTTGACTGATTCTGGCTTTGTAAAGGGAGACTCAGGATAGCACTGCCCCTTCATTGCTATCAGTTTATTCTTAATTGTACACTGGACTGATCTGCCTTCAGATTTGCATTGCTTGGATCTCCTTGTGTATCTACATTCTTATTGACCACTGCATAAGTTGCAAGCAGATACAAAGATGATATAAATGATGGTCACGCCTTCATTGATCTGATCAATAATGCGTATGGCATAGGTTTTTACTTCCTCTTGTAAGCATTCGTCTGGGCTGAGTACCAATAATATGGCTTCAAGTCAAACCAAAGCCATGAGGTACTCCACAAGGTTGTAGTCATGCCCTAGTTTCTCTTTTCCTGATAACCAAGCATAACCGGTGGATGCTTCGGTGATGAGGAGATATATCCCGGTCAGATGCATATCAGAATCAAGGTGGCTTGCAAGAAGAATTCCTTTTAATATGATTCTAATCATGGGCATTGACCATGAAGAGTTGGACATTACAAATTAAGTGTTATGTCCACGTCGAATACGTGTTGGACATTGACAACTGCATGATACTTGCCCGACACGTATCAGATACTTAGTAGCCATGTTAGATTTAGAAAACTAAAAAAAAGCGTACGTGAAGACTAGACTACAGAGATCATGTGTCAAGCACCTTGAAGCCACATGTCACTTAAACAAACATGAAAATAGTCCTGTTTGGCAAAGTGAAGATTGTGTTAGCAGAAAATAAACAGGCCAGTACTAGGAGAGTCATGATTAGATTTTTTTTTTTTTTAAATTTCTTTGTTCGATTTTGTTACTTGATTAGAAGCGATGGATTTAAATTATTGGTTTTGCTAACTGATTTAAATCATTGAGACTTTATGGTTTTTTGTTCATCCTAATCACTACAAATTTTGATTTGTTTTACGCACACGCGTGCGTGCACACACACACACACACACACACACACACACACACACACACACACACACACACACACACTACCATGTCCATGTCGTGTCATACCCGTCCCCAAATCCGTGTCCTTGCTTCATAAGGCATTGAAAGGTTGATATCCATGGTGGAGGATCTATGTTTCTATCAATCTGGATACCATGTGGGCATCTTTTTTAACATTAGCAAAACCAAAATTTCTATAGTAACTGTATCTTCCAAATAAACATATTGTACTCTTAGCCAGATAAATGTTATTAGTTCACTTTATCTGTTCACATGTAAAAATTTAGAGAGATAATATCCCTGCTGCAGCAGCAGGATAGATGAGCACACATCAATTTTTGTCCTTAAGCACAGAATAATAAGCTTCTGGGGTGATATGAGGTGTCCTCTACAGCCCTCAAAATGCAAAAACCTGTCAACAAACGCGGTGTACACTTTATAATTGCCTGAAAAAAAGAAAAGTGTCATGCATGCAGAAACATAATTGTCTTAATACTAATAGGGTGTGTGGGACTGTTGAGTGTAACGCAGACAGATGGATCCTGTAAGAAACTTGCTGAAAGAAAATCATCAGGATCAGCCTCCTGAGTTGTACAACTTGAAAGCTGTCAATATTCTCACGTTCAACATAGTTCGGCTCTTTAAGACCTCATTATAAGGACCTTATTGAAGAAAAAGAACACCGCAACCTGGAAGGTGCTAGGCATTGATTCTGTTCAAGGTTACTTTATCAAGAAAGCTACAGTCGTAAAAAGCAAAGAGACAGGCAATATAAATGACTCGGTTTTTCTTGATATAAAATGTGTGGAAAAAATGCATGAGATACATGATTAACAAAATAAGAAGAGAGTCAAAATCTAAACTTTTCCTATCTGAATGGGTTTGATCATGCAGCAAGGCTAAAATTGTGAAAGCTACAATAAAGACAACAATTTAGGGTCAACCCTCAACCTAATGGCAAACCTCTATGATTTGGTGTCAAGTGACCATTAGCCAGAGAGGACCCTTAGCAAGAGAGGGCTTTGTCACTAATTGAACAAAGTCAGTTGGTGGTTAAGGAGAGGAAGAACGGTTAAGAAGAGGAAGAACTATCTTATGTCACTTAATTTACACATACAATCAATGAGGATCACTTTCCAATAGATAATTTTCAAATATACTGGCAGAAATTTCAGGTATAATACAGCTGAGCCACAGTAAAGGAATAACCTTTAGACTTTAGAGCCATACAACATGAAATTAAAGTTGAAGTGAATTAGTACAGGCATTTCCCTTCAAAAGAAAAGGCTGCCATCTCATTTGGTCACATATTGGACTGAAGATCTGAAACAACATTCAGATCACACTCTAATACAAAAGAAGGGAAAGAAATATAGAAATTAGCAGCTATATTTGCAATGATGTAAAAAAGGCATGGTTTAGGATGTTAGCAAATAGCAAGCAGAACATGTCATATAGCAATTTCCATCCACTATAAGATCTGGCACCATTTTCTTAAATTCAATTTAAAAAACATTAAATGCAGTAAGTCATATATAATTTAGCTTTTAGCAATTCTCTATCATAAAAACAGAATCATGTTTTTGATGGATTTATAATCACATGATACAAACTCATACCTTATCTTATTCATAAACTACTTCACTACATTCCTGAATTCTGTTCCATATTATTTTCCATACTCGTTCTTAACAAAAAAATTTCCAGTTCTCTCATGGAAAATAGAAAGATATAACATGTGGAAACCATGTCTTCTTACTAGATACTATCTAAAAACAAAATATTACTAAATATATCTTACCATGTTACAGGAATTTACAATGACCATCCCATTTTGAGAAGCTATCATGACAAGGTCGTTATCTGCACATCTGCGTACCCACTTCAATTCATCACCAGGAACCTGAAATTTTCGAAAAATGAAATTCAGATTTACAAACAATTTTGTTTCAGTCGGTCAGAAGTGCAAAGGCCGAAGAGGTGAAAAGAACCAGTTGTATTGCTATAATTCCTGTCACTCTGATTGCTGAAAAGGCATTCAAAGAAACTTTCTTGATGTAACCATTGACGGTAAGCATTAGTAAGTATTGATCTCCAGCAAATTCACTAACAGGGATGACGGAGGTTATTCTCTCTCCCTCAGATAATGATAACAACTGTGTGCAATGCAAGATTGAAAAAAGAAAAAAGTTAAAGCATGCTAATTAAATCAACAGGCACCAGAAAATATTAAAATTCATCTGCCAAAAGACACCTGGACCAATGGAGTGCCTGCAGCATGCCGAGTACATTCCGGTATCCGAAATGCACGAGCAGAATAAACTATTCCCCTATCACTGCAGCACAAATAATGATGGTCACTTTGGATGATCAATCTTCAAAAAACAATAAGATTATTCAAACAAAATGATACTAAATGGCTCCTCCTCAATGAATTAAGTATCCATGTGAAATTTTTCCACACAGCCCCCTATGAACTATGGGTTGAAGATGGCAAGACAACAATATTAAAAACCTCATATGGTCAAACTGTCGCGGCCCTCTTCCCACTATAGCGAGATAAGCACGTGACTTGGGCCGGCGACACACTCAAAAGAACATGCTAAGTCTCTAACATGCAAATTTTGTCATATTTTTCCCTATCTGCGTCATATACATATCAAGTTCAAATAGGTACACACATACATGAAACAAACTAATCAAAGATTTATTCGACTAAAAATGTTCAAAACCAAATAACCGATACAAATCCAAATACTGAGAAGTGAGTCCAAACTCGCTTATTCATACATCTATGAAAGAAAGCAAATAACTAAAAGCAGTGAGTCTTCTACTGAGCTCCGTCTGGCTCCTCGAATACTTCTTGTCCTCAACCGATATCTCCATGTATTCTCGCTATTTAGAGTAAGAAACCTCGTGGAGTCAAAATCTCCCGAAAAGTACAAACAAAGAAAAGAAAATATGCAATACGTGCAGAGCACGCAACTATATATGAACAAAGAAAGAACATGCAATATGCAATTAGTGATACTTATTTTCATTGACATAACCATGTATTTATAGCATGAGTTTATTACTGAAACTAGTCATACAATATTCAAGTCATGATGATAAATAGGCATTCACAAAAGCATAAGTATAGTCATAGCATGGAGAAAGTCAAGTATAACAAGTAAAACTAAATACTCAATCAATAGTAATCGTCACACGAAACACACAGCTACATGGTTAATTATGAATGTCCCTAGGAATTACTAATTAGGTGACCTAACTGTCACATGCAGTAGAACATACCCCATCTTACGCTTACTACGCATGTCAATTGGGTCCTAAGCACGCGAAAATGACTGTCTCATACTATAGCCTATTCCCGCGTATCAATCAATGACTATCATTATTTGGAAAATGATAAGTGGAAAAAGCGTCCATATACCCTAGAGAAAAACATGCCAGGAGTAATACAGTATAGTAGTATATAAATAGAATGAGCTCATCAATAATACACGTCACGAAGTGACATACACCATGTAAAATAAACACCATCATACCTTATACATAGGTAGGAGTACTCAAGATACACTTTCTCAGTTTTCACCATCAATTTTTCTCATATTAGCCCCATGTCTTGTCATTTTGTAATCAAATTTTATTAAAGAACATGAATATCCTTGCGTGAACCAAGTACCAAGAACAACCAAGCCACCATGCCCTTGTCAAGCACATATAATCACCATGTATCACTTTCCAAGCAATTCAAGTATATGTTTCACGCAAGCGTTTATCCATGTCATTAGACTTTCGTGTTCGTGTTCGTGTTCATATTCATGTTCACGTATTCATGTCCAAGATATTCATGTGGTAATTCCTATAACATGGTGTCTTTTTATGTGAACAAAATCAATCATGTCAGTTATTTGTCATCATGTAGCAATTTATTCAAGCATTAATTCATACAAGTAATTAATACAACTCATAGAAACAATTTTCTATAAATAATTAATGATGTATAAATCAATATTAATACAAAAATATTAGGGGCTTTTCTAAGAAACTTCAAGGAAGAGAAAATAGAAATTAAATTACAAAATAGTAAAATAGACTGAAACAATTTTCAAAAAACTTGCAGAGACTAAACAGTAATATCTCAGGACTGAAAACTGATTTTAGAAACTATAGGGACTGAATTGTAATTTATTCAGGATTGAAAAACTATTTTCAGAATAGGAAAAGACTGAACAGTAAATATTTCGTATCAGCAAGTAGAATATATTATAATAACTCTATAAATGGTTATGATAGTATGAATGCAATTATAAATGTTGTAGTAATCATAACAAGGAGAATAACATCAGGGTTTATTGTTTAGATCTATTTAATTACTTCTGGAAGGATCATGAAAGAGGTTTATTAGATTTAATTACATCAGGGTTTATTGTTTAGATCTCATTCGTCAATATACATGATTTCAATTAAATCCAAGAAAAGAAGAGGGCACTAGGTACTTGTTTTATTGACGAATGAGATCCAACGTTTGATTTGATGATGGCCTCCTTCTTCCTCCTACAGTAAATGAATCTCTGAGTTGCAACATATGTGCAGTTCTGGTCTCGCCAAAACTAACACCTCGAAAATTGTTCGAATCGGGCTTCGGACGATCGAGGAATTGCCCGAAAATCAAATTGCACTGTTAACGGGTCTGGAAATGCTCTAGCAGGTCTGGACTGTGGTTGCGGGTCGGGTTTGATTTGAAACAGCTTGGGTTGCTATTGGCTCGGGTTTGCAGCAAAGAGGAGAGAGGAAGAGAGGGGGGAGAGCGAACATGGCGGTTGTTGCGTGCAGCGAAGAGGAGGTTGTGAAGGTGGTGGTGAAGACAGGCGAGGGAAAGCAGAGAAGGTAGCCAAGAAGAGAGAGGCTGTGGAGTGCGGAAAAGAACAGGGTGGCTGGTCGTGGGCAAGGCAGTGGTGCAGGTGGTTCTACGGTCGAGGATGACGAGGAAATGAGGGAGGCGAGGGACTCGACGGAAGTTGGAGAGGAGATGGGTTGCGGAAAGATGCGCGAGAGGAAAAGGAGATGGGTTCAGTTCAGATATGATGATGTGGCGGGGCTGTCGGCCACGGTGGAGGACGAGAAAGAGGAAGGTGATGGGTTCACGAATCACGGTGAAGGAGATGGCGGTGTTCCTCGCTGTCGAGGACAGAGGAGAGGAAGGTCTCCCCGGCGGCGGTTTTGGTGGTGGTGTGAAGGACGAGAGGAGTAGAAGAAGAAGAGAGAGAAAAGAAGAGGGAAAAGAAGAGAAGAGAGGGAAGTGGCATTGTCGGCGCGCGGGCTGCCGGAGAAGAAGTAGGAGGAGAAGATAAGAGAAGGAAGGCGGCACTTGCAGGCTGCAGGAGAAGGCGACGGCTGTGGGGCTAGCGTGGAGGAGAGCGGGCACGCGGGTGGCAGGCCCGGGCTTGCATGCGGCGTCGTGGAGGCGATGGTGGAGGAGTGCGGTGGCGATTGTCGCCATCGTGACAGTGAGGGAGAGATGAGGAAGGAGAAAATGGCGGCACAAGGAAATTAGGGTTAGGGTTTGGTTAATGGTGAGAGAGAGGAAGGAGATAGTGATTATATAAGAGGAGATGGCTTTGGGCTTTTGGGCTCATGGCTTATAATTAAATAAAAATGAAAAAAAAAAGAGAGAGAAATGAAATGTGGACGGGCTCTGGTGAAAAAAAATGAAGGAAAGAAATAAAAGGTAGGCTTTGATCTTGGACTTGAGAAATTGAAAAAGAAAAGAAAAGGAAATGAGGAAGTGGGCTTCTTAATACATATACAAAATAAATTAATCAATAATAATAATGACAAGTAAATCCAAACAAGTGTTTAAATTATTAATACAGTATTATTAACCAAGGCATATTACACAAACAGAACCAAGAAAGCAATGTTGTTCAAAGGATTTTGAAAGTTGGACAGATACTATGTAGATTTAATATCTTATCCTAATATCTGAACCTTAACAGAAAAGTTCCTACATATGAAGTCATG
Source organism: Agave tequilana (assembly GCA_038442645.1). Lineage (NCBI taxonomy): Eukaryota > Viridiplantae > Streptophyta > Magnoliopsida > Asparagales > Asparagaceae > Agave > Agave tequilana. The sequence continues at coordinate 120,103 of JAVJIF010010862.1, read as the reverse complement.
ATACTTACACTAGGGGCAAATGAAACAGAATGAAGCAAAAGGAAAAACAACAACAGGAAATAACAAACACAAATTACAAATAAGTTGCAAAAGGTTACAATTATGTCTTGTAAAAGAGCAGAAAGGTGGCATTCAGGTTTCCCCTGTTGGCAACTTGGAAGAAGTGACAATGAGTGAGTAGCAATGAGCCTGTTCTTTGCACACAGAGTTTCAAGGTATTGTTAATGTATGGAGTGAGATAGGAACTAGAATGATGTCCTCCTGGTTACTTATTCGATGTATTGTCAGATAAGTGGTAACCTCTCTATGAAGAGTTACCCAGTAATAACAAGTCATCTTGTCTGTGTTGACAGGTATCTGAACCTTTTTCTGCTTTCAAGATGAAAATGTGGAAGGGATTAAAAGGCTCTTCGTAGATGTGTAATGGCACAAGATGGTTTATTTGGAGGCAGAACTTGGGAACCATTTTTGTAGTCAATTTTGAAAAGAAAGTGTTGTTATGTAACATTCTTTTTGGAACGAAACAAGAGGAGATAAATAATCACTTCCTGCAACTATGTTGGCTACTTCATATTTCATAAGGAAAAATAAATCTACTTATTAGTAGTATATCAAGTGATTTGGCTCCAAGTAAGTTCACTATATCTCATTCTTTGTTTCTGCACAAGCCTAGAAAAGTAATGCTACCAATTTATCAACTTCCCCAACCCCTACGTTAATTGTACTTTAATGGACGGACTACATCTACTGCAATAGCGTCAAGCCAAAGTTCTTTATGCTACTCATTTCCCATAAAAACGATCTTGGCTGGTAGGCTGACCAGAGCCTTGATTTCAACTTGCTCAAGCAAAGAAGTAGAGTGATGGAGAAAGAGACTCCAGCAGCATCTGCTACTCTTACAGCACAATCGATGTGCATTAAAGCATAGTGGCTCCACTTCAAATTCTTGTCGTCCCCCACAATATTTCAGTAGCATGAAACTATCCATTTCTTAAACAATTCATCTTAAGTTTGTGAAGACAAATATTTCATAATCCAATCTTTTATAATTTTAGTCAGTTCTACTCATTTGTCTGTCCTTGACAAGCTTAAAATTCAAATGAAATATCTACCCTAGTGTTACTCTTCCGTCTGACAAATTTTGTTCAGCTGGAGATTTCACCAACATCTAATGTCGTATGCATTCCAAGCCAGAACAAACCTACTTTAACAATGAATCCATCAAGAACTCATTATGAAGTACTTTGTTCTCATCATCATGTGCCAAGTATGTATTAATCTATAAATGTATGCCTATGCTTCTTAGAATCTTATTTGAGAATGATCAAAATTAAAACTCAGAACAAGTATTGTTATCTTAATCTAACAATAAGCATACACAACGATGTACCATTTGGCCATGCTTATAAGGTGTATGATAAATAAACGACTCACATCTATTAAACCTAATATTCACATGTAAAGCAAGTTTGAGCAAATTTTGGATGACCCTCATATTCCACATCTTTTGAGTAACGAAAAACTAAGGCATCCATATACACAGTTATTTCAGGTTATGGCAAAATATTAAGTTCCACCATTGTTCTTGTTTCAGAAAAACTGCACTGCACAGGTGGTCCAGGCCATCAATTGCTAATTGAGTGTCTTCTCTCATGAGAATTACTCAAACAAGAGAGCATTCTTGATCAATCGCTAATAGACCACAGCGATTTCTACACTTTGAAATGAGCTTTTATCTCAACATCTCAGTGATATATTGCTATATCAAGTAACAAGTGGTGGTCAATCTGTTGGCCATTTATAAGCTGAAATTTCCTGAATACGCTATCAGATTATCAAGCTTCAAAAATTTTGATGACAAACTTAATGCAGATCCACACACAAAGGTTAACCCGAATCGGGGGACCAAATAAATCCATAAAAGAGCCACTGTATATAGGGCTTGACTACAGATTGTGACAACTAGTTGACGAATGATCTTCGTGAGAATTCCATTATGGCTCATCTAATGGGTGATCTTCACACTCCACGGTCCATCTTGACCCGTCCATCTTGATCCACACATCCAGATTAGTGTAAAAAGAGAAATCAAGAAATTTTATAATTGTTTATCGATGCACCAACAAGTTTTATCTTTCACTATGGCTAAATTAACATGTTTTTTGCAATCAACTTATGAAAGTAAAAGAACTTTTGAGATCTATCATTCTCAAAATAACTTGGATGTGTGGAACAAGACAAACAGTAACACCCCGAGCATTTATTTTCACGGTTCCTCCCTCAAAAATACTAGCTATAATTAATTTTTGATTTCATGAGAACTATTATATACTATGTTCAAGGTTATAAATATCGGATATCGGGATCGTATCGGATGGGGGTTTTTCATATCGGATATCGGGGGAGATATCGGGGATACATGCGCATATCGGGCGTTCATATCAGACACTATATATAATAAAATATTGATAATTAAAAATTGATATAGAGTCATAGATATCATCTACCTAATAAAAATGATGTAATATGCTTATAAAAGCAGTAAAAAACAATGTACATTAGCACGCAATCATGCAATAAATAAGTTATTTCATATCGGGTGATATATCGGGCAATTTATCAGTCAATATCGGGCGATTTATCTACCGATATTTCAAATATCGGCTGTTTTTTGCTGCAAACGATATGGCGAACGATTTCCCCATATCGTATCGGCAGCAAACAAAAAAAGGAATATCAGACGACATCTCGGCCGACTCGGCCGATATTTAAAACAGGGACTATGTTTTCCCAATATATATCCATGTGGGAGTATTCACTTTCACTTGGGGTGCTACATACTCTACCCGTTCAGGGCATGGCATCCTCGTCATACTAACACTTCAGTAGATGATGTGTGATTTTAGCGGTGGCTCTCACATGGATTCCAGATGTGGCTCTCACAGATTCAAGAGGTGGCTCTCACGGATTCAAGAGGTGGCTCCCACTACATCTCTATGTGGTGTGACACATGCTTCGTGTAGCACGTTCCATATGGCACCTAGTTTCGCGCACTCGGGCTGGTGTTAGCTCTGACACCATTTGTAGCGTCCAAGTATTTTTTTATGCTTCCTCCCTAAAAGTTGTTACCTATGATTAATTCTTAAGTTCGAACTATTAAATACTAGAGACTTTTTCAGTATATATCCGTGTGAGACTATTCACTTTCACTTGTTTGAGAGAAAATCACCCCAATACACGCAAAGAGACTAAACTACACACTTCATGTTCACTCCTAAAAGTAGGAGTAAACATGTCTCACAGTTAGGGGTGGCAGACGGGTCGCGACCCGCCAGACCCGACCCGACCCGGAGTTACCAGGTCTGAGTTTGGGCTAATCGGCTTTGGGTCGTAATCGGGTCGACCCGTCTCACCCGATTATTAAATGGGTAGGGTCGACCCGAACCCGCCAGACCTACTTGACCCGCCAGACCCGATTATTCTCTCTCCTCCTCGGCCTCCTCCGCCGTCGCCCCCGCCTCCTCTCTTTCGCCTAAAATAAATTGTCAAAAAATATGCATGAGCCTAGTTTCAAACCCTTGACCTCTAGTATGTGAGTATAGCGTGATGACCAACTATATCACCCAACAATTTGGCAATATAGCGTAAAGAAATTGTATTTAAGGTTTAATAATCGGGTCAAACGGGTCGGGTCGGCTCGACGCAACTAAGTCTGGGTCGGGTCTAGGTCTGAATTTTGACTCGTATAGTAACCGAGTCGGGACGACCCGACCCGATTATTATACGGGTCGAGCAGTAATCGGGTTGGGTCGACTCGACCCGACCCAATTGCCACCCCTACTCACAGTAATATTTGTCATCGGGCGTATAGGGGGAATCAAAAATTTAAAAGGAGAGAAATGGATAGGAAATAAAATAATAATGGGCCAAAAAGACCAAAAGTGAGTTTGTGGTGTAGAAGAACTGTTAGACTCAATATGTGTGCACGTGCAATTACAGGTGGCAATTGGGTCTAGTCAAGACTAATCAGGTCGGGTCATTTCGGGTCGACCCGATTATAGTTGCCCCATACCCGACCCGTTTAATAAAAGGGTCAATATTGCAAACCCATAGCCGACCCGGATTTAAACGAGGCAACTCGACCCAACCCGTTTAACGCGTTCATTAACTTTCAAATGTTGTTAAATGACTCAAATCAAAGTTATAAATCATTCAAAAAAATACTATTAATATCAAATTTTACAAACATAATATTTACTTTATCAACAAAACACATGAAACTAATCCATAATATTAGATAAAATCATGATATTCACGAGATTAGCTTCTAGTTTTTAGAGGGTTGGCATTTTGAAGTTTATGTATATCTTAAATAAATGAGTCATAAGCGGGTTAAACGGCTCAGGCTTCAAGGCCATACTCGACGGGTTAGGCAGGTCGACCCGTTTATGACCCAAGCCCATATGTTGACGTAAACCTGCAAATTACGGGACGGGCAATCGAGTCGGGTCAAAATTGCCACCCCTACGTGTAATCAACAAACCTGATACTTAAAACCGAAATGTACCGATTAAAACCTACAAGTTTAAGCATATGAATCTAAAAAAGGATTTCAGATTTCTTAAACTTTTTGCTAAATTAAAATACTAGTTTAAAGTCAGAGCACCTAAGTTTGTCACCATACATATTGTTACCAATGAAGGCCCTCCATTAAAAGAGTTGTGTCGAGGGATAGGGGATTCATAGATCTTATGATAATATGCACTTTAGGAGTAGTTTTGTTTATTCTTTGGGGAGCAAGGATAGAAAGAGATTGTTGCACCACAAACCAGCGATAAATATCATACTGAATTCAACTCAAGATTAACTGTTATCCAAGTTAAAAAAAAAAAAAAAGAATACCAATCAACTTGAACATTTTTTTGTTACAACTTGCAGTTATATAGCTCTGAACAGATTTGAAGTGAATTCAGATTCACATTATAAAAGTTTGATTTGATGTTTCTAACTGTTTATTAGCTCCATTTGACTGGAATCAAATGCCCGGAACTTTATGGCAAGTGCTTGCAAGAATTATTAATCAATTATTAGCAGAAAACTTCCATATTGTAAAAACAAATTCATTCAGTTCCAACTTGCCATCAAAAGACAAACTTCCTTCTGACCATAAAAGTGCTTTGAATCGAAGTTCAATTTTTATTTAAGTGTAATACCATTATGAGTCATTATGTTGCTCAGTCATCAGCTTCACTAAAATGACAACTGAAGTTGCTCCTGGGTTCTTTAGCGACATTTCTCAATATTCTAGAAAGATAATTTTAGCGCACAATGGATGGTATAGTTAAAGGTAACAGCAAATTGATAAATGAAGTTGCTCACAAATAGCAGTTATGGAACTACAGTAAAAGAAAACCGCACTGTGCTAAGCATAATGAATCCAATATAGCAATGACTTGAATATTAGAATCATTCGATAATATATTTTATTTAAAAGGAGTGACTCAATGATATTAGGAAAGTTTGACTTATAACTGTTAAATCTGAGTGTTACCTGAAATAAAGAATATGATCGTGTGCATGACAGACGAGAAAGTCAGACATTGAGTCCTTAACTCGCAACTTTCCAACAGATTTTCCAATAGTTCCACGATTTTGCAGGTTAAAGGTGTTAGGCTTCATCCGCTTAGCATACCCTTTTTCACTGAATGTCTATCAGAACAAATGCCTAACCTTGTTAGTTTTAATGCATATCAAAAATTAGTAGGATCAGGATGACTAATATGTCACAAACATAAAGCATGAAGATAGAAACACCTCAAAAGAAAATGATGCAATATACCAGAAGTATTTCTTCATTTGGAATAACATCTATATCCTCGAGTTGGCCAGCACTATCATCTTCCAACAATGAGCGCCTCGGAGTTCCAAATTTGTTCTTTATTTCAATTGCTTCCTGCTCTATGAGCTGGAAAAAAATAACAAGAGATATTTACTTTTTTGTCCAATAATATATGCAATTCAACGAATACCTATGACAAGGATGTTCCAGAATTGCTAAATGTAAATTTCCTATAGATTGCAGACGAAATAGAAAATGAAGAATAGAACTAGACGATGAAGAAAGACGATAAACGAGACCAGTGCAATATGAAATGAAACAGAGAAAAGAACTATATTATGTTATAGTACTTAATCACAAATTTAGAGAAGAAAAACCATGGCCACATTAATCATGAAATTTGTTGAATAAATGGAGATTTGAAACAAGACAATGCTATTGTATATACTATCAAATGGCAAGATACAAACGGATGTTACTTTTTGATAGATAAACATCTACTGTTTTGATAACAGCTTCATACGTCTTCCAGTTACAATAAATTTGACTTTCTGTCATCTTCAAGATTCTCAAGTGATTAGGCCTTCCATATAAAAGATATTGATAGAAGCATAATCAAGGAACCGACATAAAATTAAAAAGAATATTAACTAAGGATTTTCCGCTGCCAACCACATGCTTCTTTTGTCATCATATAATCAATACCATATAACCAGTATTACCTGGACATAGGACACAAGTGTCAGGTGTTCGATGTGCAAATTTGAAAAGTAATATGGCATCGCATTTAGTGGAGCAATATGTACTCTTTAATACTACTTATTTATATATCATGAAATAGTTCGCGAGAGAGGTTTGGATGACAGGAGGAAAAGAAAACATAACACTCATCAAAACTTCTTGTTTCTTATTCCTCCTTTTCAGATATTCTTTCCCCCGATTTCCTTCTTTTTCTTTCAACAATTATATCCTACTTCATTTTTTTTTTACATGAGTCATTTCCAAGTTGTAAGAAACAGGTCTCCAAGTGTCATGTCATTACCCTGTGCCCAGCGCAGGAAAATTTTGGGAAATTGAAGTGTGTTTGGATAAACTTGTGCAGTCATTATCTTCAGGAAGATAAAAGATCTGACTAGGCTCCCACTGACAGAAAATTAGCATAAACTTTACGTGTAGGAATAAACTGTTTTCATATATTGTTTAATTTTATGCTCGTTTTCCTTCTTTTTAAACCTGTCAATATTCCTCTCTGAATGGTGACAGAACATCTGGAAAAACAGTAAGTAGTAAGAGCTTCAGCAAACAATCTGAAACCAAAGCCTCAAAACATGCAAATATTGATGTGATGAAAATTGTTATGGGAAGTTGTAATTAAGAAATACCATAAGGAATATATGTCTGGATATAGCAGTATGCCTAATATCGATTGTAACTAGTTTTTGAAGCTATGGTGATGGGAATGGAAGTTTCAATATAGTAATCACAGGGCACCCTAACTGAACAGGAAGTTGCACGAGTTACCTTTAAGATTTCTTTGATATTATATGGTAAGGAAAGGCATATTATTTGAAGTATTTGACTTTTGTTGGACATCTTTTACAAAAGTGTGTAGAACATAAAAACATAACAACCAAACCTTCTCTCATTAGTTTGAAAATATAAATGTTTCAAAGCCTTTCACCAAATGTCGACTTCGACATGTTGCAAAACACAGATAACTACCCAAGTTAACTTTTCTAATCATATAAAAAAGGGGGGGACTACACCGTAAAATATCAAAATAGCAAATGGAGCCGTCGAAACTGCAATGCATGCCAAGCAGGGTTTTGAAAACTTGGTTTTGGTCCCGCCAGAAAATTTAGGTTTTTGACATGTTATGGTGTTTCAGTTTTACCCATGTTTATATGCATATATTTATCTTTCTATGTCTATATGTTTGTAATTGTTGAATTTTACTAGGATGTTTATGTAAAAAATAACAATATCGAGCGGTTAATTGTAAATATAACTTAATTTAATAGGGTTGTTATCCCATCATAATATTTCAGGCCAGGTTTAATGTTCAGATCTTATTGTTTCCGGTCGAGTCTTGATATCCCAATTTAGTATATGGGTTTAATATAAAAGAAGGAAGCCTATTTATTTAATTTCTATGTGATTTTAGGTCATAATTGACAATATACCATGGTTTGAGATCTCTGGATCAATAGTGATAGTAGGTTTTTTGTATCGAAATCGGCAATATTGGTATCGCCTCGGTCATTCGGGCCAGTATTGAGCATAAAGACCTGTATCAGACATAAATATCAATATCGAGCAAAATTTCAAATCTTGATATTGATAATTGGTATCGTTAATTAAAGGTATGAGGTTTCGTCAAAATCGACTCAGTTTCAGTCATTTTGTCTAGGTTTCAGTGAATGTGTGACATGAGGTCTCGATTTCACAAAGTTTCAACTAATACAGATTTAGTATCGGTAAGTTCCAGCAAGTTGCAGACATTTTTCTGAAAGAAACATACCGAAACCTAAAAAACAATTCAAAAGCAAAGGGAGAAAGACGAAAAACGTAATGTTCATTAATAATTTTATCTCCCTTTAAATTCTACAACCATCCGAAATTAGTATAGCCTAATATTCCATAATTATATGCTAATTAGATATTTGTACTATGATTTTGATTATAATCCTAATTTAACGTTAAATTGACTGCTTTCATATTAATTTGGATTAAATTTAGGTTAACCACTTGAGTATCAGAAGTTTGCTTCTCTTTATTTCTCACTCAACCTATGTATTCATATTGTGTGCTTTTTGCACACCGTATATGCAAAGAATCAAAGATACAAGGATGTTCATATATATTGAAACGAAACTAAAACTTGAAATAAAACCTGCGAAAGCTGATCCAAACCTTTATTAAAGGAGGGTGTCTAAAACCGAAACCGAGTTCCCAAACCTTGGTTAATCAGTTATTGACACTTCAGTTATTTATGTCTGTTTTTAATTGATTAACTATTAATTTAATTAGAAATTTAGGTATAAGTGTGTTTCTTACTTGCAGTTGGCTATTAATGCAATTTCTCATCTCGCCATGTCATAAATCATAAATACTCATAAAAAATTGTTATAGCTGTCCAGTATTAACATTTTAATCTTCTAATGGTTTCCCCTTTCTTCCCAAATTTCCAGTATTTTTTTTTTGGGATTTACATATTATATTTTACTGATTAATTTTACTTTAAATGAGTGCTACTACATGTATATGTAAATCTGCCCAGTAAAATCAGGTTGGCACATACTACATTCTGCAACATGAGCATTTACAAGGCACAATCATAAGGATTCTAGCATCACCATTGACAATTGACACAGATGAGGAATAAAGCAATTAACTTAGCAATGTCATGCAGAAGAATAGAAACCAGCGAGCAATCCCAGATTCTCAAGAAATGATTAGTTATTTTAACATACATTAAGACCATACTCTGGCCATTAACAACATAAGAGGTTTTCCAAGGAGAACAGGTCCAAGAACACACATAAAGGAACAGAGAAAATATAATACCTGGAACATGAGTTTTTTACTCAACAAGAGCTCATTTAGCTTGGAAATTTGCTCGGTCAAGGAGTTGTGTTCGTCCACGAATCTTTTTCTCTAAAAAATGTGCCAAAGAACTTTTTATTCCAATAGACCAAACAACCCGAGCAAAGTAAATTTCATTCATAAATTCACAATAGAAATATATCTCATGAACAAAATCCTACCTCAAAAGATGTAAGTTTCCTTAGGGTAATATCCAATAAGGCTTCAGCTTGTTTCTCAGATAATTGATATTCTGCATTTTGAATGGAGAACGAATTTTTATCCACATGATACAAGGGCATATATTATTAGAATCATACAAATGATATAAACGAGAAGTCAGCATGAACGAAGTTCATACATATATTTTCATTGGCATGAACTGAATTCATAGGCACAAATAATTGTGACTTAGGAGTTGGCCAGTATTTTTCCACACTAAATGGGCATGAATGGAATTTAATAGGTAGAAGTAATTGTTAATTCCATTCTGAAAACTAAATAGCAAAAACTGAACAGGTTAGTTGTCCTTGGAATAAAATCACCAAGTAATTGAAGTAAATTGTACATCCACCCGCCAAAAGAGTACATGCATGAAAAAGATTTGAAAAGATTAATTGAAACAGTGAGAAAAGATTAAAAGAGAATATGTCCAAAAGTCAATTCAGGAACTAATGTCCACAGAATTATTAAAGAAATGCTCATTACTTGATCCAAAACTAGATCCATGCACCAGAATAGTCAGCATCTATAGCAAGCAAAGAACAACTAAATCTCCCTCTTTGATAAACTCAGAATGAGTGAAGGGGCTTCAGTTCTATCTGCACTACTCAGATACCACTTTTAGAGCTTTACATTAAAAATAATAATCAGTTTAAAAAAAATGCAAGCTTGAGCACCAAATATTCTTATAATTCATTATTGGGGATGAGGCTTTCTGGGTTTTATTTTTTCTTTTTCTTTTCCTTCTTTTTTTTATGCAATGCACTGATGGGTGAATTGGTCCTGGGCATATCAAAACAATATTTTGAGCAATGAAAGATGATACAAATCAACCCTACTTCATACCTTGTAAGGACACAACATGATGGGAAACAAGATGACCCTATGTGTGTTGAATTTTTAACAAGATAATTATTACCACATAAATACAATGACATGCCAAAAATAATTATAATAACTTAGTAAAAGAAAGACAAGAGTTTCAGTTTTACATTGAAATGTATGTTCCTTGCATATGGATAGACTTACTTAATCATACACATGGTAATTTGTAGGCTAAGTAATTCCTTAAATAATATGACGAATGTGTGTAACTTGTGCTCGTCTGCTGACATGTTGAATTTGACCAAAGACACTAGAATAGGCAAATTCCTGAAAATGTAAAGCAATTAAAAGTCGCTTATGGCTTTTCCTATCATGTCCTCAAGTGACTTTGGTAAATTTTTAGGATGTCAGGAGTCTGTCAGTTGTTATGAGATAGGTTTTGAATGTTGTTTAACCACTCAGCCACCCATTACGGGCATTGCACAAATAATTTAATCCCTGCTGAGGTGTTAAAAGTCCAAAACATTTTACCCAATGAAAAAAATGAAGTCAGGAGTAATAATGAATATAAACTCAAGAAATTTGAAAATAATTAAAGATTATATAAGTATTTGGGCACAGAAGACAAGCTTTACAGCGGTGCCGGCAAGACGTAAAGTAGCCATAGATTGATTGGATATTATGGTCTTGTGCAACACAGTAACAGGATGCATGCCTCATCAATGTGGAAATATGCAATAGCTAACAAAGTTGATTGCATATCGTTTGATACAGCGTTTTAGATTTGATTTCCATACAAGGGTATAATAATCCATCACAGATCCAAATATTATGTAAGAAGATCCAATGATAAATATATGAATCTGGGTGTCCCGTATCATGATCAGTATGTACAAAACGATACCTTTCATCAAAGCAGCTGTCGCCATTGCATTACTTGACATTTCCCTAATTATACGAATAACTCCATCCAAATTATCAAGGCCCATGATGATACCCTGGAAACACTTGACTATGTGATTATAAGCCTTCTAAGCAATGCATTCTTACAGATTGATGTCATTGTCACATACCTCTACAATATGCCTCCTGTCTTGTGCTTGAGAGAGCTTATATTTTGCACGTCTTTCAATGATGGAACATCTAAAGTCAAGAAAAGCCTGCAAAAGTGTACAAGAAGGATATCGTACAGAAATAGTTTTACATGATGTTCTTTACAGAAGTAGATAAAGAAATAGTCATACTAAAACCTCCAGCAGTATTTGTATTTTATGTGTGGCCGAAAGGAGATTAAAAATATCAAAAATACAGCTAAAAGCAAAAAAGGCTACTCACCGCTCTTTTCCATACTCACTAATGATGAACAGAAAAAAGGTAATGAAGCCAAACAAACTACCAAGGACTGAGCACATCGCAAAAGTAAATTTAACCTGATAATGAGTGTGAACGAAACAGGCATAATTATAAGCCCAAGTGATTTCACACTTCCTACATGAAAGAAGCTCTCATGTTGCTGCAGAAAAACATCTAGTAAGAACAACATATATTAATCCCAAAGCTAGGAGTTGGCCATATCAATCCATTCTTTACATTTGCTGTGTTAAGAACAATTTCCTCGGTATCATTAGTAACCATTATACCTTTTCTTCATAGAGTCAACTACAACCCTCACATGCCCACACATGTCCCATACTAACTTTTCCCATATTACCACACATCCATCATGAGGGACCAACATTTAGATCAAAGCATGCTTATCTCATAACCATCTTACAAAAATTCCCTTCTTCAGAGGCACTCTCCAGTTATATAGTACAGCTGAAGCATTTCCAATTTAACCATCCTACTTTAATTCAAAGACCACCCTGCTTTAATACATTAAACCACAACCTCCGTAATCCTACCTTCATAATCAACAACAGATGTAATTTCTATGTAACGAAAACAACCATTCTTCAGTACTTACTGGCCATTGATGTGAACAATTCCCTAGTCTCCTATTGTACTCTTGCTAAACATACATCAAATATTCTTTGTCGTGCCATCTTAAAATATTTCAGATTCTAAAGTTTCTTCTCATATTCCAACCATAGAATAGTATCAACTATAGAATAGTATCATCACCTATATACTTCCCAAACAAGGACCAAGGAACCTCATCGTGAATGTATCTAATGAGTTAAAACACAAAGGCAACAGAAAGAAAGAAGAAACATCAAAAAAACATAATGTAAAACAAACTGAAGAGGATTAAGAATTAATGATTTGTGGAAATGAAATTGTTCTGTAATTTGATGCAGTCACAAGGTTTTGTAGTTCAATATGAACACAGGATGCCTGACAAATTAATATTGAAAAATCTACACAAGGACATAGTTTTTTATCTTTTCTGAGTGTGTAACTGTGTGTAAAAGACTATATGCTTGTACATGGGAAAATTTTTTAAACCGTAAAATAATTAGAAAACAATAAATATATTAATAATATTACTGGGTACTGAGGAAATGCGTGATATGCTTAGCGCATGTTTGCAAAGGAACCAGATAAGTTCTGTACATAGATAGAGGTTCGTGTCATGTCTAGATTAAACATGGATAGAGACACCAAATTTTACCTTTCCAACAAAAGTGAAGAAGAAGTTGACTAATTCAAATTTAATTGATCATGATGTGACTTATCTCATCATCAGTCAGAGGTTTCTGAACTCTAGGCTAACAGGGCATAAACTATCGCTACAAATGCAACAATTAGGATCCCTACATAGCCATGATATAGAGAACAATGCAAACTTGAGTAGAAGGGGGGAGGGATGCAAGCAGAGCAGCCTTGAGTTCCCACTCTTCAGGCTGCTATGGGCTTCCCGATTGCAGCAGTGTGCACTCACTACCACTCAGCTCTCCCCCTAGTTAGGGAATCGGGTGGAGACAAAAAATATTTGAGAGCTAGCACGTTCGGCTTTGTTGCACAGGTTAAGTTGTCTTAAATCCAAACATGATGTAAAACAATTTAGATCGCAATCACCTTCAAGCTGAAAATTTGAAATTAGGGTTTAAAAAAAGGAGTTGAAAATTTTGGATAGAGTTGTGGGCTTCACACTTCTTGCTCCACAGGCTTCACACCTAAAACTCAAGATAAGATTATCAAGAATTTTTAACTGAAAATTTTGAAATTCAATCATTCAATAATTCCAAAGAGAAATTTTAGAGGCCTATTTATAGGCTTTACAAAAGTGCACTTTTACGAAATAACCGATGTGGTACTAAACACCCACATAAAAGAAAATACCACTAATTCAGCAAAAATAAACTAAAAATAAAATAGCTAAAAAATAAAGTGACACATTGTCTTCTAGAACAGACTCAACCAAACAATCGTTTCAGCAGACATGATGCCCTCATCATTTCCCTTGGGGAGGGAAAAACTCGACCATGTCGAGTGTGTGTTGGGAAGATGTTGGTTGTGATAAAACTTCAGTAGGTCGGGATCAAGCCGTCGGAGATCTTCCTCAATAATTCATGAATTCTCTTATTCAGATCTTCCTTTCCACTTAACACAATAGCATCGTGTTTCTCTGTCTCTAGTAGAGACAATCTGATCATCCAAAATAAAATCTATATTTTCTATTGCATGAGGTAATTTTGGAGGAAGTGGGGTAGTGAGGGACTCTTAGAAAGAAGGTCGTGAGTAGTCTCATCTATGAATGAATTAGAAGCGTATCAAAAAATACTTCTATATGGAACCAAATCCTCAACATTAAAAGTGCAACTAATGCCAAAATCCGGAAGGAGGTCCACCATATAAGCATTTGAAATGATCCTCAAGATTCGAAAAGGCCTTGCACTTCGCACGTGCAATTTCTTCAGAGTTCTCGGGGGAACCGTTCAAGTCTCAGGCAGACCATCACATAGTCACCGACATTAAATGTCTTTAATCTACAGTGTAAATCAGCAAAAACTTTATAATCAGCATTATTTTTCATTATCTTTTTTCTAATTTTCTCATATAATGCACGTATATGAGATATGAATGCAGATATAGAGTCTGCTACCCTAAAATGATGAGCCATAGAAATTAAATCAATTGACTGTCTAGATTTAAAACCAATTACAATCTCAACTGAACTAAGACATGTGATCTTATTTACAAAGTAATTGTATGCAAATTCGGCCATAATCAAGATTAGATCTTAAGTTTTTAAATTTTTCCAACAAGACACCTAAGAAGATTTCCTAAGATCCTATTAACTATCTCAGTTTGTCCATCAGTTTGTGGGTGAAAAGCTGTCGAAAATTTCAATTTGATTCCCATCTTGTGTCATAGTGTTCGCCAAAAATAGCTAAATAGCTAACAAACTTAACATCTCTATCTGACACCATGAGCTTGGGCAACTCATGCAGCTTGATGACATGATCAAAGAAAAGGGCAGCAAGCAGCTACACGGGATGCATCCGAAGTTCTGGAACACGAAATGAAGTGAGCCATTTTAGAGAATCTGTCAACTACTACTAGGATGGAGTCATGGCTCTTCTGTCTTTGATAATTCTAGTATAAAATATAAGCTCATATCTTTCTAAGGGCAATTAGGAACAGGGAGGGGAGTGGAAGGACCAGCAACCAGTTTTTGTTACTTGGTCAATTGACAAGTGTGATACACTGATACTGACCAACAATCTTAGCAACATCTCTCTTCAAGGTAGGCCAGTAGAATCTATGCTCAACAGCCTCAAATCGTCTTGTTCTGGCCGAAGTGTCCAGTTAGACCTCCAGCATGCAATTCACAAAAGAGGAAAATCTCTGAGGGACGTACGGAAATACATAGCTTACAGAATCTAAATAGATATCCATCATGTAACAGAAATTCGTCCATCTCTCGAGTAGGCCCGTCCTGTAACATGACATATTTCTCCAAAATCGGAAATAACTCATACTCCTCTCTCAATCTTTCAAACATGTCACTTATGCGATCATAGCTACCACTATCATCACTCCTCGAATGAGCACATCAGTGACGTTCTCAACTCCCGCTTTGTACTTAAGAACAAATGTGCAATCCTGGAGAAACTCTACCCATTTGCTATGTCTTGCATTTAGCCTCTTCTGAGAGTTTAAGTATTTCAGCGCCTCATGATCTGAATGCAGCATAAACTCCTGCGGTAGCACATAATGTCGTCAGTAACGCAAAGCTCGCACAACCGCATAGAATTTCTTGTCATATGTAGAGTATCATTGTCGGGTGTCATTTAATTTTGCAACAAAATGATTTTTCTGACTCAGCACACCACCTATCGCAAATCCTAATGTGTCGCATGTTACTTCAAACACCTTTGAAAAATTTGGTAGACGCATGACGGAGCTTCAGTCATCAACTCCTTTACTTCCCCAAAAACATTGGTGGTGGCGGCAGTCCACTGAAATTTTCCATTCTTCAAGCAGTCGGTTATTGGCGTCACGATAGTGCTAAAGTTTCTAATAAAACGACAGTAGAAAGTCGCTAACCCGTGAAAACTCCCTTGGATGAAACCACAAACCCAAGAAAGATAACACTATTTGTACAGAAAGCACACTTCTTCAAGTTTGCATTGAACTTTTCAGTCTGGAGTGTGCGAAAGACTTGTCTCAGATGATCCATATGTTGCTCTTGAGTTCAGCTGCAAATCAGTATGTCATCAAAGTATACCACCACAAACTACCGATAAACGGCTAAAACAATTGAGTCGTAACTCTCATGAAAGTGCTAGGAGCATTGGATAGTCCAAAAGGCATAATCATCCATTCATATAGCTCATCCTTAGTTTTAAATGTGTTTTCCACTCATCCCATGGGCGAATTCTAATTTGATGGTACCCACTTTTAAGGTCAATCTTGGAGAATATTGTAGTACCTGACATCAAATCCAATATATTGTCAAGACAGGGAATGAGAAATGATACTTGACAGTGATTTTGTTAATTGCACGACTATCCACACACACGTGACATGTACTATCCTTCTTTGGCGTCAAAAATGCGAGAACCGCGCTGGGCTCAAACTCTCTTTGATGAACCCTTTGTCAAGTAACTCCTCTACATGTCGTTGAAATTCTGCGTGCTCGACAATATTCATCCTGTAATAGGGCAGGTTTGGCAAAAAATGCTCTTGGGATTAGGTCAATGGCATGTTGAATGTCTCTCATTGGAGGCAACTCACCTGGCAGATCTTTGGGAAGACTTCAAAAAACTTTTCAAGTATTGGTCTAATGTGTCATGGGATCTGTGATTCGGTCTTTGGTTCAGCTTTTCGAATCACAAGTGCATAACAAGTCGAACCCTCATTTAAGCTCTTCTCAACCTGATCGTGGCTAATCAAGTTCATCACCACCTTCCCTTTGCCCTTATCAGCCTTTTTAGGATTTAGTGTCACCACCTTTCCTTTGCCCTTATCAACCTTCTTTTCAGAAGTTGGTGGTTTAGATTGATTCGGCATTAATTTCACTTTCTTACCGTTATGGACGAACGAGCATTGGTTGGTTCGTCCATATATGGTCACATCTAAGTCCAATAACCATGTCGTCCCAAAATGATATGACCAACATCCATAGGAATATGTCACACCTCACGTATCTGTGTACGTGGCAAACTGAATGGGGATCTGACATTTCTCTTGAACATCTACAGATGTAGCATCGCCCCGCGTGACCTTGTAGGGATTTGGATGCTTCACTGATTCCATTCCTAACGTGGTGATTAATTTCGACGCAACAGCGTTTATACAACTATCATTATCCACTATCACTTTACAGCTCTTGATTTCAATTTGTGTGCATGTTTGGAATATTACAGTTCTTCTCCAGTCGTTAACTTGCTCGAGTTGCGCTAAAGTGCCCTTAAGTACTCCTAACTGGGCTCTGTCATAACTAGAAGTTAGGTCAGTCACTGTTAAAGTTCTAATACAGCCATTGAACTCACATTCCTCAGCAGAAGCATCCGAGTCATCGTCTTGTTGGTACACAGCCACTTCTAAAGCTTCTTCTACATCTTCTGTGGAAACTTTCAATAAGAGGGTCTTGTTTTGACTCGAGCACTAGCTTACAAAATATCCATACCCCTGACATTTATAACACTGGGTACGCGGGTTGACCTTCGTTGGTTCACTAGTCATTTTCTTCTCAAAAGTTGTTGGTTTCGCACTATAAGAACCTACTAGTTTGACACTAGAAGAACTGGAGGCACGTTTGCACGGGGCAGGAAAGGATCGACAATAGCTAGGCTTGCTAGTGGTTTTGTTTTAGAGCTATTCTTAAAATCAGATCGGTGAAAGTAGAATCCTCTAAACTCATCTAAATCAGTGACCAATTGATATGCTTGCTCTAAAGTCATGATGCCTCGAGGTATGAGCTCTCAGCGATAATCGTCTCTAAGACCTGACCTCAATCGAGATAAGGTATGTTCGGGAGACTCAAACTCGATTGCACCACATCGATTTAAGTATTTGTCAAACTTTGTGATGTAATCGGTGACCGACTTGTTTCTTTAATATATTCCGCTTGTCCAGTAACTGCTGACTGAAGGAAGATGGAACGTATTTCAACATAAACTTCTCTTTCATGCCCTTCCAAGTCTCAACTAGATCTTCCCTTTTATACCTCATCTTTTCTAGGTTCTCCCAATATTGCCCTGCTTATCCAGTTAGTTTAATCATGACAAATCGAATTTTCCTAGACTCGGACATGTCATGCCAACGAAAATAGCAGTCCGTCACTAGTTGCCAATCTATATAAGCCTGAGGGTCTAAATGTCCATCGAATGAAAAAGCATATACTTTTACACTTTTGATATACTAGACATGTGTGCCCTCTGTATTGTAAGGTTGAGCTCGCCTACGCCAGAGTGACCTACTGTTATCTCGGGGCTTGTTCTCCTCTAAGGGGTCTGGGATATCTTATCAAGTCATGTGGCTAAATCTCTGCAATTGATATCAGCTTGATCTTTAAACTCTTACAGTTGTTAGTCCATTTGGTCCATCCTAATAATGAGTATGTTAAGTGTATCCTTAAACTAGGGTCCATTGGTGAAGAAGTTTCTCCAACTGAAAAGGTTCTCTCACTTCTAGTTGGCATGCAAATTCCTAACTAATCTTAAATGCAAACAACATTAAGGTGAGATGTATGATAATGCAGAAGGAATCAGAGATCAAATTAATGATAGATAATATCAACTTTTAAGCTTTATTGATTAACATGTGATTAAAAAATGTAATATCGAGACAGTGATTAAACTACTTGTGCTAACATAGTAAATCTTCAAATCAATTCAAGTGGTCACTAATTCAAGTTAATTTAGTTGCACAATTAATATCAATTTTGAATTCCACTCAAGGTCAAATTCACATAAATTCACTTTTTGTGGACAGCAGTCAATAAATTCTATCTTGCGACAAAATTAAAAACTATCCTAATTAAAAAAAAGAAAATAACTAAATAGAAATTTCAATGATTACCTGGGAAGCAACAAAAACTCGAATCTGGATATGAAGGCTGTAGGCGTGAAGTACTGATCTCCACGAATCTATTGCTTGAAAATGGCTCAATTCGGGCTTGAAACAGCTCAAATGGCCTTTGAAAAAAACTGAACTGAATCTGAGTCAGATTGAGCTCAGGCGAGTCAACTCACTGAGTCCACTTGGCCTGAGTTGAATAGGCTCGGAGTCGGCTCGAATTGAGCCGCGGCTCATGTCGACTCGTCGAGCCGATGGCGTCAGCAGGGAGCTGACATCAGCAGCTCGGGCGATCGGCTCGTGGTACAGCAGCGTGTCGGCGAGTCAGATCCGGGTTGTAAATGGATCGGGTCTCTCAGATTTATTGATTTAAACTCAAAATGAATTTTAGTCCTGATCCCCTCTCGATGACGGCGACTACGGTTGTTGTCGAAGGCGCTTGATGACGACGACATCGATGATGAGGGTGATAAGGTCTGGATCTGGATCTACAGTAGTCGACGGCGAAGCTCACGGTGAAGTTAGAGGAGATCTGATCGGTGTTGTGGAGCTTTGATGGCATTGGCGACGAGAAATAGAGGCGTTGTCAACGACGCTGCTACTGTCGACGAGGCTGCTATTGTCGATAATGAGGAACAGCGGCTGGATCTGCTCCAATCTGGTCCGACCAGCATCGACGAGGTCGATCCGACGATGTGGCGGCTTCGGCGATGGCGGTGATGTGGCAGGATGTTGTTGACGAGGTCGATGGAGGAGTTGACGAGATCCACAATGATGATGGTGAAAAGGAGCGGAGGACTGCGACAGTGCGGAGGAAGACTGAGGTCGGTGCTCGGTGGACAGAGAGGATGGTGGTGGGAATTTTAGGGTTAGGGTTTCTGATGGGAAAGAAAGAGGAAGAGGGAGAGAGAGGAATAGTGTGAAGAAAATTTTATCTGATTAGGGTTTTAGATCTTATTTTTTAAAAAAAGAGAAAGCTAAGGTTTGAAACAGGCTAGGGTTTTAGAAAAGGGCCAAGAAAATTTTGAAGGGGATTAAAATCAAAAGCTCTGATACCAAAATTGATGTAAAACAATTTGAATCGCAATCACCTGCAAATTAAAAATTTGAAACTAGGGTTTCAAAAAAAGAGAAGGAATTTTGGATAGAGTTTTGAGCTTCAACCCTTTACACTATAGGCTTCACACCCAAAAATCAAGATAAGTCTATCAAAAAAATTTAACTGAAAAAGTTGTAATTCAATCATTTAATAATTCCAAAGAGAAGTCTTGGGGGCCTATTTATAAACTTTACAAAAGTGCACTTATACGAAATAACCAATGTGGTACTAAACGCCCACATAAAAAAATACCACTAATTTAGTAAAAATAAACTAAAAATAAAAATAGATAAAACCAAAAGAAGGCGGCACGTCGTCTTCTAAAATAGACTCGATCAGACAATCATTTCAGTGTGATGCCCTCATCAAAACCAATTTCAATAATACATGTTAAAGACTGTGATTCAGATTGGGTTCTGGTATTTGAGGTTGATCCACCAACTTTTTCTTATTCAAATCACTCAACTTAGTTGATACTAAATGTGTGCTGACAATTATTCAGACTGGGCTAAGCCCAAATTCCTCATTAGTCTTCTAGGTTAGAATATTTTAACCCCTGAAATCATACCTTTTCTAAGTTTAAGGTTTTAGAACTTAACTTCATTTATTCTTCTAGAGGTACCACCATAGATTTTTTCTTCTGTGCATTCCCTTCAACCCAACATTTAGACAGTTTAGCGATTAATACTACAACAAACTTTGATTACATTAAAAACCTAACCATCATCACATAATATTGTTCATACGAATGTATTATCAACCAAGTAATAATCTCTAATTTTCCTAACAGCTCACTATTATACAGGCAATGTTACAACTTACAAGTGAAACAACAAAAACTTCCAAATGACAAGCCAGAACTATAGAAACACCCCAAGTCGAAACTCCCAACAGGGGAATTAAAAAAAATAAATCACATCAAGCTCTTCAACTGTTTACTAGAGAATACCATGACTAAGCACCAATACGTCTCCTACATGTCAGAAACGAAGAGCTACCTCAGAGATTAGTCTGCGCACATCCAAAATGGATGAAAAGATACCACAGGTCTTCAAATATTCTTGTCATAATAAATCCTTCAAGAATAACATGTGATGTTCGCTGCAGATTATTAGGTCACATGAGGACAAACTACAGCTCTTGCTCCTTTTTCTTGGTTTGAGCAACAAAGGTCTTACACTAAATAACATTATGGGGACATCTAGTTCACTGCCCTTGACCAATGAGAACGCGTCAGTACTTTGTGATGTTAAACTACAAAGGATTACATATTTAATGATACTCACAAAAATCACAAGTTCATCACAAGTTCATAGAACCATGAGCAGTCCTCTCCCGACTTCCTTCATACATAAATCAAATCCTGCTCAAACAATGACTCAAACAACGATTCATAATACTACTAGGACTCTGTAAGACCCCAAATACTATTAGGAGTCTATAACTAAATAACTCAACTAATTAATTACATATTATATCTAACATCCCCCTCAAACTCACAATAGTAGAAATCGAGAGTTTGCCTAAAAGAATTGAAAAACAAATACTAAAAATGTTTAAGTTCTGGAAACAAATACTGAACTGCTAATATGGATACCGAACACATGAATTGATGATACAAAATGCTAGTTATTGATCAGATATTGAATTGTTGATGCTAACGCCGAACTGAAGAAAACTAATCCAAACAAACTCAATCATCCTCCCTTGGAATCTGAACCGAAACCAAACGACAATCCCTCTTATCCTCACTAGGGATCTTAAACAAACTTAAATGATCCACCCTTGTGACCTCAAATAAACTCGAAGGATCCTCTCTTATTATCCTGATCCCCCCTTGGTATCTTACAAAATATAACTCCGATGTACGGAAACCACAAACCGAAACTGAAGTCATAATCTCTTCTGATTACAATAACGTTGATTTGCCACTACCTATTCAAAGTTGATCAATCCAAGCAGAATTAGTACAAACGCCACTTACCATTACACCTTGCATTCCGAAAGACCCAGAGATAGACCCCTGGATCACCAAAATACACTGTAGTACACTAGTTTATAACTACTACAATTTCCACCAGATCTTAGATTTTAATTCTGAATGAGTTTCAACTCTGAACCAAAATTTGAATTTGTATGTAACTCTGAACCTAAATATAAAATTGATTTAAAATCTGTAACTTCTTGATGAATTGTTGTGACAAATTCCAAAGACGGAAAAACTTGTGAACGACGAATTATCGAAAAGAATTCCCAAACACAAATGAAATGAAGGAAAATCTGATAAACCGTACCCTGTGATGAACAATTCTAACGAACACTAACCGCAGTGAACAGTAGCAGTGAACAGTACATGTAAACAATAACCAAGACGAAGACTACCGATGAACAGAAACCTTTTAAAGATAGATTGCTATGAGTTTCAAAAGGAAGAAGTAGAAGACCGTGTAAAGGAGAAGAAGAATTTGGAAAGAAGAACAAATTGTCAGAAGATTGGTTGAAGGCAAGAGAAGATGCGGCTGCAACTATCGCCGCGTTGATACCATATTAAAGTACAAAGGAATACATCTTCAATCCTCTTCTTGTATAGACCTCATACAAAAACCAAATCTTACTAAAACTATGAGTTGTAATACTAACTAGGATTCTGTAAGACTCAAAAATATTATTAGGACTTTATAACCAAAAAAACTGTACTAATTAATTAGTTACATGTTATATCTAACGTATCCAATGCACCAACTTATTTATCCTAGAATTTGATACACATCAGAAAGCAGATTCTCCGTCAACCTTCCAAGCTTTACTCATCATTATAAACTGAGAAGTTTGAAATACTATTGTATACATACAAGACATGTCCCACACAGCCAAAATATTAGATATTCGTAGCTTCAGTCTCACGTTTAGAGATTTAGATGGTATAATGGTGCTTGAATGATGGGTTTCACTATTGGTTCTAATTTCTGAATGCAATTTTATTGTATTTAGCCTTTTACCGTCATCATCATAATCCAATCCATTCCGCATGAAAAGCAGTGTCAGCTATGGAGGCTCAAAGTTGACAAAGCTACTCAGAAGAATGATCTGACTTTTACGAATGGATATCAAACCTGACGTCATCACCTTTTGAGTTGGAGAAACAAGAAACCAATGTGCAATAGAGGGGGCCTGTAGTAAATCCTTGATGGCTTATTTTCAGATAATAGACCTAGGTTTGTTGGTCAAACAAATTTGACAAAGCTTCAAAGTTTAAGCTCAGACAACTGAGTAAGCCTCCAAAATCTTCGATCTAACAAACAGATAAAGAGGTAAAAATATATATGAGCCAAATATGGAATGGCATTAAATACTAAGGCCCAAAAGGACAAAAGAGCCAAATGGAATGCACTTCTCCAAATTATGCCCTTTTATGAAAGAACTGAATTAGGGTGGCATAAGTGATTGTGGATTTTATGCAAGTTGAAAACTCACAATATATAATGCCAAAAATCTATTTTAGATTAAAGAAGCAACTGCTGCAAAAGTGTAAAATTGGCTTTTCATATCGAGTCTAAGTATGCCTGCAACCAAAAAAAAAGAACAGAAAATAACTTGCTTCCAGTGAGCTGGCCAAATTGACTGAAACTCTAAACCGACTTTTTTTGTCAACTCTGCCCACAATCAATAAGTGAAATTGAAAAGCTTATATCAATCACCCATACTGCCATACACAACCAAATGATAACAAAGTCGAGTGCAACTATAGTAAGATATAATAAAATGGCTATAATAGAGCCTATCATTCAGTCAATATGGTATACATCAAAATTTTAATGAAGCTCATACACAGACAAGTTTCAAATGTGATAAAAAATCAGTGACTTGGAAAGGGTAAGGTGAGTTCACAGCCTTCAGATGATAAAAAGTAGAACTCCAGAATTCACTTCCAGTGAACTATTACATGAAAAGTTGACAACTGCTAGATCACAAAAAGGGCTGGCACTGCTTGGAGATGTGTAAAGTAAACAAGTAAGCAGATTGCAACTAAAAGGCTGATGAATTACCTGAAGCAGTTCTTTCAAGCCCATTAGCTTTGGTTGACCATCGAGGATACTGTGAAAAAGATGACCATATAAATCAGAGTTTAAACAAAAGGAATTGGACAGCCTCTATGAAACAACTAAAACCTGTATCTTCAAATAACTTACTAAGAATGAGCTAAAAAGTACTCTGATAAAGGAAAACACGGTTACAACCACAGTTAAAGAACCAAAAAGAACTGCAAGTCTAAGCTAAACAGAACAAAATCCCTTGTGTGATAAGGATTGGGCTGGTACCAGAGTACTAGAGAAATAAAACATATAAACAAATTTATGGTGGCCGACTAATATAATCAACATGAAAAAAGTTACTTTAAATCATCCAATAGTAGAAATTTGTCAATTTACATTATATGCCACTTCTTATTTCAGGATACATATGTTTGATTATTTCAATTTGTAGGTTATTAGAAATGATCTCCTTGCAAACCCAGCATATGCAGTACAAGGGATTTGGAAATAAATAAACCAATTTTGACAGTTAAATCCCAAGTAAATCTATATGTTCTTGCAGAGAAGCACATACCAAATCAATAATAGATTAAGACGGGTCTTTGATATGAACTTATCTAACAGCAAACAGAGTGAGATTACATGGATGTGTATAGCCAACCAAAACAAGATGCAGGCAGAAATTCTAGGAAAATAGAAGGTGAAAAGTAAGTTCACGAACCATTTTGTAAAAAGCATGTATTACACATAAACCCATGGACAATAAAACTAATAAATTTAAAAAAAAGCAAAAAAAACGTCATAACGTAATTGAAACATAACATTCTGTCCACTAATCAACAAACAATAATAAGTTTCACAGCTACTCACCCAACCATGTTGCAGCTAAAGCTTGACTGAAGAGCTGTATGGCGGAAAAGCTTATTGAGGACAACTGATGGATCTGAGGCCCTTTTTAACTAACAGAGAAACAGAATCAAGACATCACTGTACTAGTTAAGTGCCTGCTGGTGAGAGTGAAAAAGAAAGTTCTGCATGCAGAACAAACCTCGATAACAATGCGCATCCCAGAACGATCACTCTCATCAGAAATATCACTTATGCCTTCTATGATCTAACACAATTGAAAAAAGAGAAAAAATTTCTAAAAGGTGACTGAATTTATAATACCTCGGCTATGGCCTATATTTCAGAAAAATATGTAATACCTTCTCTTCAACAAGCTCAGCAATTTTTCTACTAGTGCAGACTTATTGGTCTGGTAAGGAATCTGCATCAAGAGAACAATGATTTAATGATAAAATCAAAAAACATTGAGAACATTATTTTAGAAGAGAATAATTGGATTACTATATGAAATCATGAAATTTTGGTATTGACCTCTTTAACTATTATGGCTGTGCGTTTGGTTTTTTCATCTAGCACTTCCACATCAGTCTTTGCTCTGACTATTATGCGCCCACGTCCAGTTCTATATGCTTCTAAAATCCTTTTAAAGAAAAACAAAAGACAAAAGGGTATACAAAATCTCAGAAATCAATCTAACTAAGTTTCACAAAAGACATTCAGCAGTTTTAACCACTTAAAGTGTAGGATTACCCAATATTCCCCATTATCAGTCCTCCGGTTGGGAAGTCAGGTCCAGGCATGTGTTCCAACAATTCTTGGAGCTATAACATATGCAAAGATCAGGATTTCGTGGACAGCAGTATAATTTATGAGAGGAAATTTGATTGCATCACAAACAATGCTAAAATTTCATCTACAAATATGAAATGCACCCCAGTGGACAACACATCAATACTCATCAAAATGAAGGGTATAAAGACAAACATAGAAGAACCAAATTTGAAAAGATATTTCTATTAGAAGGTGCACTTTCAGATTACTAATTTTCTATCAAATATCATTTATTGCAGACTATAATAGGAGTGAAGGTGTTGCGGAAGTTAAATAAAAACTGAAGTGAAATTCAATTACTGTGATTGTTCTAGGTACCTCTAGTAAGCAAAGGTGTGATAAACCTAAATGAAATTCACTTAAGGCCATAAAAGAAGGATATGTTAGCTAGTAATGTTACAGAGCAGGTGGCCGTTAACTGAGATGAATAGAGAACAGAGAATCACACTGCCAATCCAAACATTTGGGGGTCAAGGCTTTGCAGTTGCTCTTGTTGTAATCAGCTATCAAAGTTGTTAAACAGGGGGTGGGCGTGAAGGCCATGACTTTTACTTTTGAGCCGCTTTAGCACTATGTATAGAAGAAGAAAAATCACCTTAAAGCCATAATCACCTGATCAATATTACTCACCTATCTTCACACTAGCTTCCTGTAACTATATTAAGAAAATAGAAAATAGAAAACAGAAAAAGGAATTGCTTACTGTAGCATCAGGATTATGAATCAAAGCAGAAAGTGCATCCACAAGTTCCCAGAGATTGTGGGGAGGAATATTAGTTGCCATTCCAACCTACGAGCAAAGGATTTGGGTGATGAGCACAAAATCTATACCATAATACAATAAAAATATGAGCATAAGGATTCGAGCTATAAGCAGTATTAAGCACAACATCTATAAAATAAAACAATAAAAATACTCTGTTGTCATCACACTGGCAAGATTTTGGTAACAATACTTAAACAAAGACATGCCTACCCATAACCACAATAGATTTATCAGATCGGCCATACCGCAATTCCAGAAGAACCGTTTAGCAACAAAGTTGGGATGCGAGCTGGTAACAAAGATGGTTCTTTTTGTGAACTATCAAAATTTGGAATAAAGTCAACCTGCGCAATAATGGTCCAGAAAAGTCAGAGAGGTTTGTCCTTCAACAAATAAATAATTGTAAGCACATTAAGGCTTACCGTGTCCAGTTCTAAATCAGTTAACAGCACCGCTTCTGTAAGTGCCTGTCAAGTGATAAACAAGTAAATGAGAAACCCCTAGTGCTCAAAAGTAGTACGCAAGGCACAAAGGAAAATCCGCCGGACATAATAACCTATTAGAATAGTGAACCTGTAAGTAAGTAAACCAAAAGATAGATCAGAATAATTAAGTCATGGGACTCACAATTCCATAGAAATTATAATAATGATGATAATATAAATGTCAAGAAATTACTTCAAAAGAACTCCATCCTTTTAACCATAGATGCAGCTGTTTCTCTGTTAGAGCACAAGCCACTAGTTAACAAATATATGCTATGAGATATGTAAACGAGAGTTGAATTTCGCAAGGCTATTGACGCTCCGCATTCATATCAACAATTATAACAACATCAAAAAATTACGTCAACATCTAAGCAATAAACTAGTGACCGTCTTGCAGAATTTCAAGATAGCAGAAGATCAACCAAAAGCATGTCGATATAGAGTGTGTAAATACAAAAGTTACAGTTTCTTCATTTCTTGATGTTTTGTTACGAGCATTTGTCTCCTATTCTCCACAAGAAATGAAACCATGGATATGTTAAGCCAACCAGAACAGATAGCTTTGTATTGACTTTTGGCCAGTAAAATATAAGAGTTAAAGCATAAGTTTCATCAGTACTGCACTAGTCGAAATGACAATAAACACGGCAGAGCATATGCAATTGAATTGTTGCTGTACAGAAAACAAAATATAGGAAACATTAAAATTTCTCAATTTCATGGTCCAACAGGGTTCAGTATTAACGGATAATCCACTATAGAACCTTTTAAACCTACCTCCAATCTGCATTCCGTATATCGCATGGCGGCAGGAGGATCAGCATCAATTGATCCAAAGTTTCCATGCCCCCGAATTAAAGGGAACCGCATGGAGAAGTCCTGCAACAACACAATACCAATATATCCATTAAAGTTTGCTAACAACATGGATACAAGAAGCAATTGGAAAAAGGGAATTGAACACTAAGGGGCTGTTTGGTTAGGGGTGGAAGTGAGGAAGTAGTAATAGTTCCCTTTGGAACTTGAGAATTGGTTAGTAAGTTTTTCAGTGTTTGGATGTTATTGGGAAGTATGTTTGGAAAATATTATGTCTTTTCCGGTGTTTGGATGGTAATGTAAAAGTAGAAGTGGAAAAGTTGACCAAAAAGTTGACCGCAAAATAATATTAAAATAAAAATTAGACAGTAATTAGAATGCAAGTGAAATTTACATGATCACAAAATTAACTGTTTTGAGCTACAACTTATTACAAATGAGATTTACATTCCCACAAAATTAACTATAGCATCTTGGAAGTGAGGAAATGGTTGTGTGGAAGGGAAAAGAGAAAAGAAAAAGGGTTTTCTCATTCTCCTTTTCCGGTGTTTGGATAGATAGGGAAGTGAGAAATAACGCTTCCCCATTTCCTTACTTCCGCCCACTTCCTTGAATCCAAACATCCCCTAAATAGAGGCATAACCATAAAGAGAAAAGCATGTCCCAGTTATTGGGAATGTGTCACCATAAAATTTTTAAAAAAAAATCGAGATTCTAGATGAGCCATATAAATTGCATTGATGATATGCATACTGTCTCTAAGACTCTTAACTTGGCGTCATGAAGTGCCTACATGAGGTTCCTACAGTCCACCAGAGTTGGCATCTCAAGCTTGCATATCATTAGTAGAACTAAGTTCATGCACAGAATCATCCTTATCACCTTGTAATGTCTTTGTTGCTTTTCAAGATACCTATAAAGTATAAAGACAACCCTAGTAGGGGTGATGACTCAAATAGCCAGCTGTTGAACTGGGTTGCCTAGGTTTGACTGTTGCTATTTAATTATGTTTGTTTGTTACCAGAAAGGTGATGATCGTTACTGAATTGCACGTATTTAGTTGAACTAGCACAAAAGGTGAAGTTTAATCAGACCGCTAATAAACAGCTTTAGACTAGATCAGCATAGGGATCAATTAGGATCTAATACCAGGTCGGAATGAATGTCCATGTCAATCTAAGACACATCTGGTGCATATGTGTGTAACAACACTCAGTACATATACCCATGTGTTGGATGTATGTCAAATACCAATTATAGATATGCATGCATAATCATGTGTACTGATACGAACACATGTATCAATATAAATATTTAGTTTTGATGGATTGTTTTCTTACAAAAACTTTTCTGCTTCCTTTTTTCTTCTTCTTTTTTTTCTTCTTTATGCGGGTAGGGAGGTGCAGTGGGAGGCTGTGTCTTGCAAAGAGTGTGTTTAGGCCTCTTAGAGTACCCACTTATCCCTGGGCATGAAGTCCTTCCCCTCCATTCAAAAAACTCTTGAAATATAGATGCTATTGGATCATGTTGACTACAACAGAAACATCCCTCAGGCGCATCCCTTACGAAAGAGTTGAATTAGAACTCAAGTATTCCTAAATAATGGTGACTTGACCATCTGACAGATCCGCGGTAACAGGATAACGATACAAGTCTTGCAGGATGCAATTAGATCCATGAAAGGATATCACCTGTTGTCTAAAACTACAAAGACAGTGCAGCTAAAGCTTAATAACCAGGATTAAAGGTTTATAATTAAACAGCAAATAGTGGAGTATAGAATAGCGATCAAATTAGGGTTTAATAAAATTGGCTTGGTGGTGGTACATAATTTACCAGAGAACATAATCAAACCAGATTCTGATGCAGGAAATTCTGCAAAGGACTCGGCAGATGCGCCTATACTCACAAATTTTCCAAGAATATGGAATCTTAAAACACTCTACACTGAAACAATAATGAATTGGAAGAGTGATGCAAGGCTCAACCATTGATCAAGAAAAAGATTATCGAATGCAACATCTGAAATGTTAAAACCAAAGTAATCACGTTCCATTGCACCCTGAGCCCATCTTGCATTAGATAGAACAAAAAGAATTTAATATTTGCAATCATCAGATTCCATGCCATTTCCAAGCATATGCTTGATAACATTATGAATTTAACCAAACTACACAATCATAATACTGATAATAGTTAAGCTTATCCAATCTGAAGATTCATCTACAGGACAGTCGTGTAAGTCAAATTGAAAGTGTGATTGTAATTAATTGCAATTCTATTCTTCAAATATTGACAAGGTCAATGAGAAAACTAGAGTCCATGATATGAAAGTTCCTTATATTTACCTGTGCCATTCTCACCAAAGATTCATATACAGCAGTGTCTCCATGCGGGTGGAATTTACCCAAAACCTGCAAAGTATTGCAGGGATGATTGTAATAAATTTGTTGGCAATGCAAAGACAGCTTCACTAAGAGTAATTCTGAAAACTAATACAGAACTAAATGCAACTTTAAAAACATAATACATACCTCTCCTACAACTCTAGCACATTTCTTGAACGGCTTTCGGGATGAGAGGCCCAGTTCATGCATCGCATACCTGACAGACAGCTAAAAGTCTAAATCATAGGAGGAAAATTGATATGAAGAGTTTACCACTATACAACATTTCTAGACAAGATAATAGAACAACATAAAGTTCTACTTAATGAAAGCTAGTGAACCAAAACCTAATTACTCCTTGTGGATTTTTTTAATAAAATAACTAATAATAATAATTAAACTAAGGATAATTTTTTGAATAAATCCATTTTTAAAATATAATTCAAAAACCAACCTCCCCCAAGTTTATTTCTAAAAAAAACTGACCTCTCACAGGCCACATTGGCGCTGGGTCGTTTCACCCTGCCAACGTGGCAGGCTCTGCTCGCGGGTGGTTGCTAGTTTTTAGTCAGGGGTTGACAACCCCGGACCAAGAATTAAGCTCACTTTTTTTTGAGCTTACAAATTTTGGTCCGAATTTGCCAACCCTGGACAAGAATGAGAGGTTTTTTTTAGCTTCCAAAGCTTGGTCCAGGGTTGGCAACCTCGGAACAAGCTCTGGAGGGTCAAGTCAAAAAATTGCTAAAAGAGGTTACTTGATAAAAAGCAGTCTACAACAAAAATTTATAATTTATAAGGGACTATTAATCTTCTGCAGTACCATTTGCTATTTTGTGGTGCAAGTGCAAGCTCGCTTGCATGATATCATGTTTAGCCAAAATGTATATGCGTACAGCATTTTTGTACCCTTTATTTTCAATTTCATTCACATTAAAAGTATTGTTATTTATAGTTTCAATAGAGTGTAATGCAACTTTTAACCCAATCGGGCGGTACATCCGTTTGCAGCAAAAGGGCCTTCTTTTGTAAACTCTAGATACATGTGCAAGATGGTTTTGCAGGCTGAGCACACGTGTAGCAAAAATGTTTGCAGCAAAACTAAATGATGTTAAATATACTGCCCCAAGTCTTTTTGCAAGTAACTTTGCAAATTTTAGACACAGCATTTTTTGCAGGCTAAGTGAACTTGGTCCGGGGTTGGCAACCCCGAACCAAGCTAAAAAAAACTCTCATTCTTGATCCTGGCAACCCAGACCAAGCTTGGAAAGCTTAAAATAAAAAACACTTGGTCCGGATTGCCAACCCGGATCAAAAAATGGCAACCGCCCACGAACAGAGCCCGCCACGCTGGCAAAGTGAAATGACCCACCACCTACGTGGCCAGGTCGATTTTTGAAAATAAATTTGGGGAAGGTTTGTTGTTTTTGGAATTAAATTATAAAAATGAATTTATTCAAAAAAAATGCCCTTAAACTAAACAAACATTGATCATATTTTTGCCATAAATGCAGCTAAAACAAGGTAACCCAATTCAAAATCACAATACACAAACCAGTGACCTCACTAACCAGCGACAACGCAACAAGGTAATCATTTTTCTTACAGTATCCGTCTATGGACAGGCTTCAGCCCATCTCGAACATCAGGCAAAGCTCGTCCCAGCAGCACGGACATCGCGTACGCCATGTACGCCTCGGTCGCCTCTTCGTGGAGCTCGGCCGGAACAATTCTCCCATCTCCAGGCCTATCGCCCTTCTCTTTCACCAGCAAACCCCCATTCCCCCCTTCCTCCCTCTTCTCCACAACTGCTTCTTCCTTCTCTCTACGCTTTGAGGACCGAATTTGGAGCGATCGTTTAGGGTTTGGCGAGAAAAATCGGAACTTGTGGGGGTTTGAGATGGCGAGGAGAGGGATCGAGAGGCGAAAGCGGAGGAGAGAGGATGATGTGAAGCGGAGCATTGTGGAGAGCGCCATTTGAAAACCTAGAATTTTTAAATTATGCCCCCTTATCTTCTCTTTTTGGGGTTTCTTCAGGCGGAGGCCATTAGAGGGTTTTGGCGGAGGCTTGAGGGGGGAGAGCGCGAGACATTAAGAGAGGCAATCGGGTAAGCCAATTTGAATCCGACCCGAAATATTTGGGTGAGGATCTTTAAAATTGAGCGCGAATCCCCAATTTTTAAAATTGTGTTGCCTGAGCCTGAGGGAAACAATAGGAAGTACGAAAATAGAAAGAGAAGAAAAGTGTGAAAATGAGAGAAGAAAATAGCAAAATCGTTTGTTTTTAGTGGCTTAAAAGTGAGGATAGCGAGGAAAAATGATGAAGTGAATCAACTAATAAAAATCTTCTATGTCAAAAAGAGAAGAAAACACATAAACATTTATATTTATATTAACATAATAGAAGTAGCATCTACTTTGTAACTCTTGGAAAGAGAATGGAAATGACAAAATATCTAATGTAGCAAAGAAATGGCCATCCATTTTCTTGGTCACGTCCATGTGCAAAAAAAAAAAAGTAGAAAAAAGAAAATTATCTTCCTAGTTTTTTTCGCATTGTATGCATCAAACAGTCTCTAAATGAAAGACATGCAGTAGCAAAATAATGTTAATTTTCTATTTGAATGTGGGAGATTAATCAAAATGGATCTCAAAAAATATCAGGTGAGTATGATTTAGGATTAAATCACAAACTTTTAGAAATGCCAGTACTTTTTCAGCGCTGATTCTGAAACGATACTCATCTTAAGTTTAAAAATATATTTATATATAAACAGAGAGTGGTGCACATAAGTGATAGTAACAATAGAAACAGTGAGGTAACAGTAACAATGATGACCATAGCAGAGAACGTTATCAGCAGCAGATGTGAAGGAACTGCTAGTGTTCGCAGCAGTACCAATGATGCTAGTGCTGGTGCCCATAGCTACAGTGATGATGGCATCATGCTACCGCCGAGCAAGCGTCCGTGTTTGCAGTTGAGGGGGCTCAGCGGGCGATGGTAGCAAGTGTCCATACCAATACCCCCGGATTTCCTGTATCGAGCACAACGAGAAAACAGGCTCATGACAACAGATAATGTTGCCAACCTGTATCTTTTCTTCAGGACATACACAATTAGTTGACATCTAAAAGATATTTCAAAATTCGAAAGGTACAAAGAATAGAACATCAAATAAGGAATCTCGGTTATTTCATGTCAGAGTCTGAAAGAGTAATAAATCCAGGCAAGAATTACTCAAAACATATATAACAACTAAAATCTGGGTGGAGAACAACAGTACAAAATCAGACTATATCAGGTAGTTGTGGGGGAGCATATACAAATGGAACCCAGCCATTACCGTACAATTCCAACTGCACCAACCCTACAATCATCACAGGAAAATCAGTAACCAGAAAAATCCTCATCTCGGCCTCAATGGCAGAAGTAACAAAAAATAAAAATGAAAATTGCTAGCTATAAAGAGAATCAAGGAGATACAACTGATAATGAAACTACACAAGTGGCTTATTCCTCTTTTCCTTTCAGAATGTCTGTTCCTTCACCGAGCTGCCCCAACCAGTACAAGCAAAAAATCCTCAACTTCATATCTCAACACATGTTTGCATGAATCTTTAACCAAAATCATCCTCCTTAATAAGATCCCATGGGGGGCATGCCAAAGGGAGGCATCGGAGGCATCCCCATCCCGCCCATTGGAGGCATTGGGGGCATCGGCACCGGGCCTGGTGGGCCTCCAAAAGAGCCACCCATTCCGGGCATGGGTGGTGCTGGCAATGCAAGAGGTAGCAATTGTGCATACATGTTCTGCATGAAACACATAACATTCGGATATAATAACTCAATTTTGCATTATAGA
This sequence comes from Agave tequilana, assembly GCA_038442645.1. Classification (NCBI taxonomy): domain Eukaryota; kingdom Viridiplantae; phylum Streptophyta; class Magnoliopsida; order Asparagales; family Asparagaceae; genus Agave; species Agave tequilana. The sequence goes on along the minus strand of JAVJIF010010862.1, from coordinate 86,030 downwards.
AATAGACACCGCCAAAAAGAAACTGTGGAACATAAAATGATAACATCAAAATTACCTGCTGAGCAACCATGTCCTTCTCTTCCTTCTCCTTTGCTTTCACTTCGCTCATGGCCTCAAGCTTATATTTCATGAGCTCGTCCACTTTGCTTGTGTATTCGCGAATAAACTGCAGTCATAAGTTGCCATATGCATCAATAATAAGATAATCTGATATATTTATATTGTGATAAACAGGACCAAAAATCAAAGATGACAAAATCAATTCAGAAGGTAACCGCAAATATAAACTAACCAACCTGTAGAAGGTATGGGAAGGTAAAGTCGAGCATATTGTTGGTCCATGCAAGTTCAAGAGCAACATCTGCCCGAATCAAGTCGTAACAGATGAAGAGACATGAAGCAAAGCATTCTTTCTTTCCCTGCAAATTAAAAATAAAATAAATGATTCTTGTCAAGACTTAACCAGGATATAACAAGGTTCTTGCTGCCAACTTGGTTTTGAGTAAATCGCAAAAAAGCAAAGGCTTGCTGGTTACTTATTGAAAAACCCTGAATTTCTAGATTCCATTCCAAAGTGAAATTAAATAACATCGTTCTTCCAGAGTACACACCAGAGCATCCCCGCGAGGGGCTGTCCTGGCACAGCTGAATGGCCAAAGCCCCAAAATCAGGATTAAGACAAGGTTGTTGACATTTGCCATTATATAAAACTAGTGTATCTGGAAATTGGTTGAGAAAAAGAAAGGAAAGGAAATACTCAAAACACTCGGTACATCAAATCTCAAGATATTGAGGAAAAAACAATAGTTAAGTTCTACTAAGTGCCTTAGTAGTAGAAGAAAAGGGCAGAAAAATCTACATAATCTGGCAGAGTGGAAAATATTTTCTTCAAAAATCCATGCATATTAAGAACTGAGTTGGCAGAGTGGAAAATGAACATATGACGGGAGAACAATTGACAAACAAAAAAGAAAGAATAACATGGAAAGCTGGCAATTGAAGGAAACTTTGATAAAAACTATAAACTAAGTCATATTGATGTTTTTCAGTCAGCACGTAGCAAATTCCTATGAAAAGGGAATCTCATGGTAAGCTATCAGAAAAGCAGTGGAGAAATGTCATGCAAATGGAAGTTTGGAAGTTCATGTCATGGTGAAGGTAGATTGATAGAAAGTTAAAACCTCACCTGCTCAATGAAATAAACAAGCAACTCCTCTGAGAGCTCGCGATCACCAGATTGAGAGCATGTCTCCATACAATCTTTGTACATTTTGTCCTTCTTGGACAAAGCAATGGACTGCTTCCATCTTCCTGCTTTCTTATAGATATATGCAGCAACCCGTCTCATTTCAATCAGCTCATGCTTTTCAATCTGTTTGTACCAAAACAACCAAATTACCATATGTTCTTATTTCTATATTTAACAAGCTACCCATGATAATGCTACTATTTTTATTAAAATAAATAAATAAATAAATAGCCAACAACAAAAAGAAGAACACAATTACCTTCTGTGCAAGGCCTATCTGATCAAAGTTGTCATGCAAATCAATCGATTCCCTTAGCCTGTCATAATCCTCTTCCTCGACGTAGATTTCATTCAAAGCTTCATTCACAGCAGATACATTATTGCTCTGTACTGCGACCATATATGGTTTCACAAGATGCAAGTGGCCAGCCTGTATCCAGGAGAGAAAGAAAACAGGAAGGGGTCAAAAGGACAAAAAAGATATTTAGAATTTGATAGTCAACATCTACTAGGAAACAAGAATTTCCAGAAGTTGACAATGAGGAATAAGATGCTCCAAATTAGCAACAGATTAACACTGACAAATGAACACACACCTTCCTCATGATGTCCACAACACGCGTATGATCCACACGAAGAGCAAGAACATTGAGAAGATCATTGATAAGATCAGGATGCTCCTGCAAGTAGAAATGAACTGCCTTGTAGTAAAGCTCAACGTTTGCCACTTTAACAGCAACATCTTTGAACTGCATGTGGTCCCAGGCATCTGGAGAGTGGTTCATAATAGTGGTAGCAGCATTGTCAAATTCATCATACTGTATATACAGATAGGTAAGCTCCTTCCAATGCTGTTGCTCATCACAAGCACGGATAAGCTTGGGAATGTTAAGTCGTGTTGAAAACAGTTTGATATGCTCCATAAGTTTCTCTGGACGATATCTAGCATACAAAACTCCCAACTCCGTGAAAATGCCCATATGAGCTCGTTCCAGTCCAAGGCCACTCTCCATAAGCGAGATCAGTTCATTGAAGCATCCTCTGTTCTGGTAATAATCACTAACTTCTTCCAAGTCATCCACCTGCAAAGTTGACAACATTAGTAAAGCTAGTAACTTATCAGACATGCACTAGAAAGGCCCTCAAGAAGGAACAAATTAACTAGAATTAGAACAAAATTGTGGAAAAGAGTGAAGAAGAGAAAAGTTCACCTGTACAATAATATTCAGACCGCAGATTTGTGCCAAGCGGAACTCTTCAGCATCCACACAAGCAAAACAGACCTCCTTCCATGTCTTTGAGCTGTTTGCTTTGCGAGCTGCATCAACTGCACCTTGGAACTGTTTGAGCTTAACTAGTGTAACAGCCAGTTTGGCCCAGTTCGAAATGAAGGCAAATATGATCTTTGCAGCTTCATATAGGGCTTCATCATAAAGACGATCACCAACATTTTGGAGGTTGGCAACGTTTGGCATGAGGATGAATTCCTCTATTTCACTCAACCTATCAATCTTTGCATATGCATATATGAGTTCGCTGTCCACCTTTGGCTCCTTCGCTTTCTGCCTGACCATCAGCAAGTACTTCACCAAGTCATGGTATACATTCGCATTCTCAGCAGCCTGAATAACTTCCAAGAAATGGTTTGCGTCATCTGCACGAATAAATGACTCAATTGCATCACTAACCAGCCCTTCTCGTAGCTGAGCCTTCGCTACCTGACTCCAAACTGCATCTTCTTCAACACGGAAAGCAAACTCTACTGCCCGGTCAATGCTTTGGATGTTATCCAAAAGAACATTGACTGCCTGCACATTCAAGTTAAACTTCTTAAATATGGCGAAGGCTTCCTCATACAATTGTGCTTCAACAGCAACCTCTCCAACTGCAGGTCCATCAAAGTTATCCAATCTGTTGATGTAATCCATAACCCTTGATGCATCTGCTTTGATGGCCGTTAATATAAGCAGGTTTTGCAGATTGAAATTTCCACTGAAGGCAGAATTTTGGAGCACGATCTTCTCAAGAAGTTCAATCAATTCATGAGGAAGATCAGCTGTCATGAAAGCTTTAACAGCTGCAGATACTTGTTCAGGGCTCTTGCTTTCAGGCAAAGCAGTAGAAACTACTTGATCAATAAGCTGTCTTCGGTACTCATTGTCAGGAAGAAGCACTTTCTCCCACAGATCAGAGTCCATCCTCTCCACAACATATCTGAAATTTGGCGGAAATAAAAAGATATATTAAAATACCATCAAAGGATGAAAAAGGTTAAAAGTTACACAATAGAAGAGAAACTCTTGGATATATTGAAAGATAATTCACACCTGGCCTGCAATTTGAACAAAGAACTCTTGTTCGTAACATTTATAAGTTCATCATCACATTGTCCTCGTCTATAAGCAACAACTGCAAGAGTTGGATCCCTCTTCTCACAATATTTACCAACAACACGTGAATCATAGTATGGGTTGGTGGTGAGAAAATGTTCAGGATTGTTATTGCTATCAATGATAATTTTCCCCAAGGCATTGTGAACATGAACATCTTGGCTTCCCTCACTCACAAGATGTTCCAAGAATTGTGTGAGTAATCGAAGACGATTCCTACAGTAGACAAGGAAGAAAGTGAGAGCATTAGACATCCAAGGGAGAGGAAACTATGGTAGATGAAGTGCTATGTCACAAACCTCTTCTCACATTCATCCACAAGAGGCTCTACAGGGAGGAGAGAACGAACTGAAAGAATAAGACCTTTAATGAAATCTTCAGGGCACTCATCATCTAGAAGTTGGCCAACCACCATAGGAGCATTGGCTGGATTTACCTATAGAAAAGATGTATAATCAGTTCCAGTAATCTAAGCATGCTAGCACATTTTATGTAAAACTATCTTCAATCAGCTTCATTATCAAGAACTATCAGAGCCAAAGCATACATATTGATTTTATCTTTGAGGAGAATCTTACTTTCTGAACATAGCCTTCAATATAACGAAGCATGTTGTTCGTGTACAGGTAGTGAGTCAGATCAGGAACAAAACCGAAACGATCACAGACATTTATAAGAGGACGTGCATCTGGAAGCTTCGCTTCCATAAGGAAATTCTTCGTCTTCTCAGCATCATAGAAATTTGATTCTCTTGTTACCCGTTCAACTTCCTTGATCTGCCCAGTTTTAGCTGCTGCCTCAATATACTTGAAGTGTATATCTGGATCTTCACTGCAACATATGAAAGGAATAAGATAAGTAATTTGTTGGCTTTTTGCCAGATCAAAGAATGAACATCAACAATGAAAAAAAAATACCTGGAGCTAAGATATGATCCCAGGAAGAAGTAAAGGCCTTCATAGGACTTGAATTGCTCAAAAAGTTTAATGCAAGCATCAACACCCAACTGCTCAGAATATTCTTTGGCAGTCTGCAAGGTAAATTTATTAAGAACCTCCACCTCATAGACTCAAGTAATGGCACAGAAAAGGGAGAAATGAAACAAATATAGCAACCTGCACAATTATCTGAAGATTTCCTCTCAGATTTACAAGCAAAAGATCTTTCATGCACTCAAGAGCCCACTCCCTCGAAAGAGTCCCAAAAAATTCCACAAGAGCCTGGCAGCACAAGACATCAAATTTAGTTTTACAATGGGGCATAGAACAATTGATATGGACAACGATAACAAACCTGTGGCTCAATTGCATGAGTATTCACAATGACACGCTTGATATCGGGCAATTCTGTATAATGCTGCAGTAACAGGATAATGTTAATCCCGCACCCAAAACTAAAAGGATAAAAAAAATTAATTTGCACATGAAATGAGATTTTAACCTGAAGAGCTCGAATATACAAGCCAGCCTTTTCACAAAGCTGACCTATCCTAGGACGATCATAGTGACTGAACATCCCATTAGCTAATATAGCATCTGCAACATTTGGATATGTCACAAGATTGATCTCTAACACCTGTGCCACAATGCCAGTGAAAAAAATATAAGGATAATATTGAATATGGTCAAAATAAATATTATAGGAAATGCAAATCTTATGAACATCTTACCTTTGTTTGAAGGAAAGCATGTTCGGGCAAATTTGGTTTCAGGACATCCAACAGAAATGCTGTTGCCTCTCGGATCAAGTTTCTCTGCAGTTTCCACAAATATTAGATGTTACTACAGGTGGAATAAACCTGTCTAGGGTGTGACAAACATCATCCGAAGTTAAGCTCAACAAGTTTGCAGTTAGGCACATACAGCTATCCAGCGACAAATTAACAGAAATACAAAGAATAACATGCATAGTTAAACCTGAAGGAAGAGATCAGTGATGGTATTGTAATCAACCGGACAACCACCTTCCATTTGAGACATCATAAGAGCAAAATTCACTGCTCCCTGCAAGAAAAATTTATGGGTTGAGAATGAAACCAGTTCAGAATCCATAACTAAAGCTAATCATAATATGAATATCCAAGTAAATTAATAAAAGAAAGCAAAAAAAGAATGCAATTATTCCTTCTCTGGGGGAAAGTGCCTCAAGAAAAGAAACCAGTAAGTTAAATTGCGAATATATCAAAACTTTTATCTATATATATGTTCGGAACATACTAGTTCGAACGCCATATGTGCACACTTAGTAGAAAGAAATGAAATTAAAGTACCTGAGGATCTGATCTCAGAATGGTTTGGAGAAGGAAAAGATAATCCGGTGTGTACCCAACCTGAATCAAAAAATGGAACAAATCCATCATTAGTCCAGTATTCATTTATTAATTATCAGTATGGTCAGCACCATGTGTCCATGACAAATAAAACAAAGAAGTCATCTTGATATTAGCTTGGAATGTACATCACCTGCTTTGAGTAGATGAGAATCTTGTCAAACTCCCTTCTCTCAGCAAACGCAGCAACAACCTTTGGAGTAGCCCGTGCTTTTATATATATTTTCAGAGCTAGGTCATTATCAACCGTCTATGATGGAAGCAAAGAGAAAATTAATTAGAAATGATAGTAATACAAGTTTAGATAAGAACAGTAAGGATTTAAAGCATCAGAGCAAACCAACTAGATTATAAAGGTGTAACAGAAGAAAGTTAACTTTTCACCTTTACAAGATCACCCAGTTCTTCACTGCACTCAAGCTTGTCCTCAGCCAACCAATTTTCCAAAGATTCTTCTTGTTCTGATTCACAACAAGACGGGATAACTCCAAAGATTCAAATGCATTGAGTTTTCCCTTTGTTAACAATGTCCCAAAGTACTGCAACAACGGTGGTGTTTGACCAGCTTGCACTGGAACACTCTGCATTATCCAAGACAAAAATAGAAAATGAGGAAAGACTGTAGGTTTAGTTTTTCTTCAAGAGAAAACTGCAAAACAATAGCCTGAGCTGAGCATACTGAGTTTTTCCTTATAGTCACTATATATCTAGGATTCAATAGGGAATGTAGTGCATGGTATTAAAGCATCCTTAATTCATGGTGAAATTTGAAAATACTGTAATAATAATAATAATAAGCAACTTCTATAACCATAACAAAAAAAGGAAGCAGGACAGCAATAAAGCAAAAACCTGAAATTTGGCAACGGTCTCAGGAGTCCTTAGGATGCCTTGTGGAGAGTCTGCAGCAAGCTCAGCAGCCTCCTTATACTTTGTCTGGGAGAAGAGTTCTTGAAATCTTTGGACAACCTAAAATTTTGATAAAGAGGAGAGTCACAAGGTTTCTATATGAAGAATAGTATACAGAAATACCACAGGAAGCAAGTATGTCCCAAATCTCATGATGATAGCATCAGTATTATTGGAAAACAACTATGTTTATAAGCATGACACAGCACTGTTTTAAGTAAATACAACACAGTTTTTCAACTTATGAATAAAAACACAAACAAAATGTCTAACATCAAACAGCATCAAGAGAAAAAGAAAAAGAAAAAAAGAATGGTTGAATGAAAACATTGAAAATGAGCTGTCAACAATACAAATTTAGTTCCCTCCATTATATAGAAACCAAAAATAGGAAAAGTGGATCCTTGACCATCATATTTAACAAAGCTGCCTTTGTTTGTAGAAGGGGAAATTGCCAGGATTTTCAACTCTTTCTTTTCAATTGAGAACACCAGAAACTCAAATAAAGCATTATTCAACAGATCATTGTACACTAGATGTTGTGCAACCTTATGAAATGCATGTACAGTTCTTGTATGGCTGTTGAAAGTCAATGTTAAGGCACAAGCATTTTTCATATATTATATATACCATGTTCATATCAAATAAATTATGATGTTTTTTTTTATTTTTCTCTTTTTTCTCTTGACATTCAAGGTTCAAGTAAAATGACAAAAGAATTAATTATTGATTGTTAGCAAAATGGGAAACGCCGAAAAACAGAACGGAAAATATCTGTGTTTAGTACAGATCTATGTGGAAAATGTATGTAAAAAAGGTAAAAATAATTCAAACATTTGATAAATGAATAGTTAGTAATTCGTGTTTAAAACGATTGTGTTCTAAAAAAAGCGAACGTAAACCATGGTTTTTTGCCTGTCTTCCCTTTTAAACGAAGTTTTATACGGAGAGGAGTCAAAAATATGTTTTTTTTAAAGAAAAAATTATGTTTTAGATGTCGTTTTGCTAACAGAGTGTTGAAGCAAAGTAAGAGAAGATAAAATCAATGGATAGGTATATGGATACATCCATACATTTAGCATTATAAGGATATATGAAGCTCTAGTAGCTGGCCAACACGAATTGGATTAATTCTCAGTAACTTGTTTTTAAAGAGATATCTGACATTTTATGCCTTGTTTGACCATAATATTCTGACCCATCAAATTAATACATTTCTACGTGGTACAATGACAATATAGCCTTCTCTCAAACACCAAGGTTTATGAATCCTTTTTGCTTTTACTATAAAAGGAGATCTTCAATATTTATTTAGTAGACATAATGTCTTCTTTAAATGCCTCACTTCAGGCTGGTTTCAGTCTACCTCCTCCTTTCAACACCCTTCTTAACATTTTTTGTTCAAACCGTTAGACCGTGACCTACCTTGCACAGGCAAATTCTAAAAAGTAGAAACATGTGTGTCCGACACAATATGAGCATAGGATTGTCCAAGCTACATAGATCATGATCATCTTACCTCGATGATACATGAACAGTTTGGTTTTAAGATCTTATCTTCAATCAATAATCCTTCAACTTACAGCTCTAAAGACCCCAATCATAACAAGATCATTATGTTGTACATGAATATATGCATACTGCATAGTGCCTAAAACTAGATCACAATTTAAAAGCTTCTATTAACTCTTCATCAGTTTTTATCACGCTAAAAATGAATATGATATTCAATTACATATTTTCATAACAAACACCATACTAAAACCTCCTAAAGAAATGAGGACCAACTGAAAACCTAATCACTCTTGTTAACTTTTTGACACGAAAGAAATGGAAGTTTCTAAACACATTAGAATCGCTGACAAGAATCATATGCACAATAAGTATTTAGCTCAAAACAGAAGCACAATTGAGAACCTAGAACTATATTTATATTCAACCAGAAGCACACATACAAAGAAATAAAAATAAATAACAAAAAAAAAAACTCTCATATACAAGCTGTGGAACACACTGTGTGCATGTGAAGAGACAGTTGTTCATTATGTCCAAACTTGAAGAGACAGTTGTTGGTTGTGTTACAAAGTTCAAAGATTACTTAGACATGAGTAGAAGTGCATACCTTCAAATCTGACATAAAATTCCAACTAGCAGATAGTTTTAAAAAAGAAAGGCAAAAATCTACAATGCAATATTTTTTTAAGTTTTCATAACTACAGCTAATGGGGAACAAGAAGAAATCAGAACAGTGATTTACCAGATTTTCTGCCCCTGGAAGGTTTCCTCGCTTGGCAAGATTAACAGCAAGCTCCAAATTGTTCAGCTGTTGCCATTACCGGGAAATAATCCTCAATATGACATATCCCACACAGTAAAAAATTGGAAGAAAAAAAAAAGATAGAAATACCGAAACCCCCACACTTAAAAAAATAAAATGAAAAAGAAAGAAGAAAGAATGAAAGAAAGAAGAAATAAAGATTACCTGACCACTGACAAAAGGCACAATAGTTGCTTCATTAACAGTTGCAAGGAGAACCTGTCCTCTCCTATTAATAGCATAAAAGCCACCAATATTTGAAGCTTCTGCTGTCAGAAATATAGGATCTGGACTAATCCGATTTCTATAGACTGCTGTAGCTGTCTCAAGATCATAGACGAACAGAAGACCAAGCTTTGTGATGACATATATCAAGCCGTATTTATGAGAGATCTGCCAAAAAAAATTCATAGAATCAAGATTTGAGAAATAACTTCATATTTCTTTCCACATAAAATACAAGCATAGTTTTCTCAAGATGTTACCTGCATTGCTACGGGAAATCATCAGCAAAATCAGGCGGAAAAACAAATCTGCTTGTTTCTTTGTAAAGCCTGGTTTACCTGGAAAAGTATGCGACGATGAGGTTATTTACAACAAAAGCATCCTATAACTTCCCATTTAGATGTGATGGTCCTTCTGAGACCAAAGCTTCATCAAATGATAAGAGAACAACTTTGATTATGTTTCCTCTGGCATGAAGCCTATCATTAGTCATATCAAATTTCCTGGCACATGCTAGTATGTGTCTCTGGAGCATTAACAATGTATTGATGCTAATAACAGCTAGTAAATTCAGCAGGCAGTGTAAATCATGCATCTTTTTTTTTTTCATTCTGTTGTGTGTTTTTTTTTTTTTTTTGGGTAGCTTGCAATGCACTTACATCAAGCAAATAATGGTAAGCAACAAAAGGATAGTGGAGACTGGATAAACAGGCCTAAAACAGCAAACAGGCCAGTGCTGCCACATCACAAAAGAAAGGAAAATGAAGCAAATAACCAAAAAACTGAATATAATACAAGTATATGCAAGGAAATAAAGGATACCTGGCTGGGCACCAAGTTCAATCACGTGCAATTTAGAAACAATCTGTCCAGCATTGGTAGATTTTGAAGCAAAGCAAATAAGAATAGAATCCTTGTCATTTCCAGCAACCTGTATTAGCAACAAGTATGAAAATACTAATGTGAATAATGGCAAAACAAAAATAAAACAACAAACCGATGCTCAGTTTTGTCACAAATAAAGCTGACTTATAATATCCTCACCTTAATTGATGCAAATGATGCAGCATGTGCTTCAAGGGCCTGACTACGCTGCTGATCCACAGAGAAAAGCTGCATATTTCCTTTGACCAGTTGTGGTCTCTAAAAAAGGGGGGAGGAGAAGAAATAACAGAAGTGTCAAGCACTCATTGATAAGTGAAGCATCAAATAACAGAAAAATGAAAATGAAGAGGAAAGTATCATGAAACAGCAATCACTTTTCTTGGAATGGAAGGTGAAAGGACTGCACTTTGGTTAATCTCTGACAACTCTTCTCTCATTAGGACTTCCGAACAATCATATAACTAACCAAACTCCAAAGTAGATTTATTCATATTGTGTCCATGCCTCAGAACATCACACAAGTCACCTTAAAGGTTTAATTTAAAATTTGTTTATCTCTGTTCTTTTTTTACACATATTAAGAAGTCACGAGAAGACTCAGATTGCAATTGGTTCATCACGTATAAGACTACATGGCCACAATTCTCCTCGGACAGGATCACAAAAAGAGGACAGACAACATACATTTGTACCATTAACTATTCAATCATGCTCCGGTTCATGGTGGAGTGATTCTAACTTCGACATCATGAAACATTAAAATGAATTTTTCTATGATAGAAGCTTCTTAAACATCATAACCCAGTTTTGTACTTTCCTAGATGATTTAAATATTAATTGTTTAAGGTTTGTTATGAAAAAACATTGTCATAACTAGGCATAAGAAAAAAGAAGATCAGAGCATTTCACTTAACATTTAGAGCAATTGAATTAGGTACCTGATTCATACAAAGGACTTCCAGCACAATTTAATATTTCTCTAATTTGAAGCCAACCCAGACAGAAACTAATTCAGCCAAAATATAGGATCCCTGGGTAGGATGAAGTGTGTAACACTAAACTCTCAATCAGAAAAATATGTGAAGAAGCACAGGTTCAATAGCATGCCCGCATCAACAGAGACTATATACTTGAGAACCAGGGCATCGATAGACATCATAGACTAGACTTATACAAGATTTTTCTTATTTTTAAAGATTCTTCTTGTTTTTAAAAAGGAGAAGTCCAAAATTCATCCTTAAATAGTGAAGACTTGGCCTGCGCATTGACAGTCTTGTTGAGCACATAATCGCACACCAACATAATAGATCATCCAGTTTGAGATAAAAACAAGAACTGCAAAGACTTTTATTCCAAGTCAAAGGTTGGCTTAATGAATCCTTTACCAATCTCTTATGACAGCCTCACCAACTTGGGACTAAGGCAACAGTGTCGGTGGAGAAAGTGTTACTGATGATGACAGTGGGTCTGATGGATTTGCACTCAATTTTCAGTTTAGCTGACCCACCATGAACTTCCCAATGTGTGGATTTATCTGCATGACTATCAATGGCCAGGGTTCCCACCTAAAGTTCCTCTATGCATAATATCTTGAGATCTTGTGTCCATGTCTCTAGCTGCTTAAATTAATTTATATATAGGGAGATGATAAGAGTTTGATGAGATATGGAGTAAGATGAGTTTTGTTTTTGGTAATCCATAGACAGTCTGACTTCTATGTAACACAGACACTCCTATGACACTCTTATTATGAAACCGTGTCATATGTGACGTGTCTCATATGCATGCTCGACACACGTGTCGTGTGTATTTTAAAAATGTCGTGTTGGCATGACGTGTCCATATTGTGTGGTTGTTTCCTTGCAACATAGGTGACTTGCAGTTGCATTTGCATAGGAAGAAATCTTTTCAACACTTAAAATGTGAAGGTTCTACCAAGGATCCTCACTATGCATATGCATGTTCACATGAGTTACATGTCTTTGATATCTGAATTATGCGATACAGTTTTCAGCCTAAATCAAGTTGCATGATGATTGTGTGCCATTTAAGGCCTGAATTTCAATGGGACCCCCTTTATTCAATTTAGAACGCCATTCCAGAAACAATGCATGGCCAAAAATATGTTTCCTGTCAAGTAAGGCTTTAAAGCTGGATAGACAAGCTACTTAGGGCTTTAATATTTTTTGACTGAAAACTTGACCATGTCAGGGGAACCCCGGGGGCGACTGATGAATAACTTTTTTTATGGGGGTATCTCCAAGTGTTCCATAGTAGAGATTACCTGCAATTTACTCTTATATCACTCAAATACTAGGAAAGTTATACCAACCTACTTTCCATTGCCAATGTCAATAAAACGGATTGGTTTTTTTGTTTAAGGGGGTGCTACAATCTACAAATCAACTTATGTTCATTTCGTCAAAGGTTATATAGACAGCAAGTGTGTGGTGGTAAACACGTTGTGACTGCCAGCCATGTGTCTCCTCATCCATTAGTGCAAGTCTCTCCCTCCCTTACGTGCGCTTGTGTGTGTTTTCGCCAGTGTGCATTTTTTCTTTTTCCCCCTTTTGGATAGGGTGAAGATTTGGAGAGGAGGAGAAGAATACAGCATAGCAAAGATTGTGCAATATACCAATTTGCCAATTGTCAACACAATAAAGCTATGTAAAATGAGAGTATAATTAATTTTTTTCATCCCTTTCCTCCAAGTCCTTTTTTGTTTATGTTGATTTTTTTTGGTGCTTTTGTGTATTATATTGTTTATTATATTTTATTTTTGGGGGTGAGGGTGGAGTCATGCATGAAGCATACAAAAAGTTAGAAAGTTCATTGCCTAATGAAATATGGCAGTCTATTATGCCACAAGACCTTACATTTACTTCGAAATATCATTCAAATTATGTAAAATTGGCATACCTCAGGAGCACCAGGTGCAATTCCAATTAGAACCAGCCATTTTTCAGATGGATCACAACGGTAATTGATGATTTGATTATTTGTCAAATTAGCTGTTCTATCGAACATCTTTATGGGCTCAGAATCACCTGCATGTGTACCATACATTTAAAGAAAGCAAATTGATATGAACAAAATGTGACAAATAGTTATATAAATAAGTGAAGAAGGACTCTGCAGGAAGATTGCAAACAAAACAACTCCAAAATAACAAAGAAACCATTACCTTCTATGGACCAATGGTATACTGCGGTCTGAGTGACCAACCCCAGCATTTTCACAGTAATCCATTTCCAAAAAACAACCTGTACATATTTGAAATTTTTGAAGAACTTAAGTCCTTGAACCTAGAGATCATAACGAACATGATGCAGACACCAGTTCGCTGTCGAGAAACGCATTGATAAAAGACAGATCCAATTATAAATGAAATACCTGTTCTGGCATCTGATGTGATTTAATTTTGGTCTTCAACTCAATATTGAATATTTGGAGGTGATCTTGAGCGGTTCCCGGTATTTGTGCTACATGCATGTAGAGAAATAAATAAATATTTGCTAGAGGTTTGCAATCTGATAGGACAAAATCAGCAACCATAGAGAATCTGTGACAGGGAAAGAGCTAGGCACTGTTGCATATGAACAAAGGAACAGTAACCACATGCAGGTATGACAAAATATTTTAAAGCACAACTAACATGGAAAGATCACAATAACATATGAATATTTCTCCTATAGGCTAAAAATATTCTTGACCTAATGGGTAGCCGATAGTTTAAATATGAGTAGCTGCATTAATGCATGACTCAAAATATGCACATAAAAGAGCCAGTAGATACATATTCCTAGCTGCGGCAAACTCACCGCAATTACCACAATGTACAGAATGCATATGGCAAAAACTGTAAGAGCCATTGAGTTACTGGATAGAGGCATATTAAAAGAATGGAACAATCTAGAAAGAGATGATTGGTACCTTTGAGAGCAAGGATCCTGCTGTTGGGATTCATCAAAGCCGAGTCAGCAGTAATTGGCCTCCTCAGTGGCTGCATCGGCATGCTCATATCGATTATAACAACACTGTTCTGAGGAGATGTCTCTCGCACACAAATATACTTATCCGATTCCATCGTCACATGAGTAAAAGTTATAAATTGTTGGTTGATCCCAACACTCGGAAGCTGAATCAATTCAATGAAGCATTTTAGAATGACAGATAGCACACCAATCAAAGAACTATAATGAATCTAGATACCTAAAAATAGTATTTTTACAAGTTCCCTAACAAACATCGTGAAGGTGATTAATTTCGCTGCATTCTAATGTTTTGAAGCTAAAACTAATACGAGCTAGAGCACGGGTCTATTACAGAGCAGTATGCTAAATAAATCCTAAATCACGACCACGGGAGTTGGGATCACGATCTCCATCAGTAGATCTGAAGAGATCCGTCGTATATTCCACGAACTGACCATTACAGAATGGTGAATTCCCGATATCCCCACGATTCGAGCAATCTAAATCAATTCAGAACAGCTCTAAACCCTGATTCCCTCTTCTCCACTGAATTTAACTCTCGAATCGAGAAACCAAGCAACAAAGATCCAAACAAAAGCGAAACACCGACAAATGGAAGAACACTCACCGTCAAGGCTTCCTTCATGGCGATCGGAGCGCTGGCCGCGGCCATGGCGACTGGATCGGAGCTCCGACTCGGGCTTTGCGAAGAAACTAGGGCTCCAGGTGACTGGGAAAGGATTCCTTTAGATCTGAGTGGAACCCTTTCCACCTATCGAATGAGAATGAGAGAGAGAGGAAGGGGAGAGGGAGGGGCAGGGGAGTGGGACTTTTTTCTTTTTAGGATTTGTTTACTGATTTTGTTTACAATTAAAACATCATGACATTTTGTTGGCGACTGCTGAGAGGTTAACGAGTGAGCTGGAAATTTTATTTATTTTTGTGTGATGAGAGATCGGAGGAAGCAAGAGAGATCTGAGAGAGAGACTTGTAAATCCAACGGGTGGTGTTTTTTGTACACTATCGCTCACCAGGGGCAACTGGGTTCGTTGTGATGGACCATGAACTTGCTTGCAAAGGTCGTCGTTATGTATAATAGGCAGCTTATTCTTCTTTCTTTAACAAATAAATGGTGCAATTCAGATAATTAGTGGTGATTGTGTGTAGGCAGGAACGTGACCTCTATCATATTTCTTAAAAAGAAAACATATGGGTGCAATTTGTATTTTCCTTTATTTCTTCAAATTTATTTTTGTACTCCTCCCTTGATTTACAATCATATTTTCTAACTTTTATTGTCGTGATGCATCGCTTTGTGATTCCTTTGTATTCAATTGTTTCCTTTCTTCTTCCCTATAACTCAGATGACGCGCAATGGGTTAGGACTTAGGAGCAAGGGGAGAGTCAACGGTTCTCGAATCTTGTTTGGATTGGTCCATTGACCCGACGGATTGAATTTGTGATTTTAATTTGTTAACTAGTTAGTTCTTCGTTTCATTATCATTATACATTTTCACGTTCAGCCTTTTGATTTTGGATGAATAAATCATGTTCTTATTGCCTTAGAAGTTGTCACGAGTTTTTTTGTATATAAATAATTTGTGAACAATGCTCACTTTATTTTTTTTCATTTTCATTTGATCACATTTGTTGAATATTAATATCACGTGATAATCATAAAAAATTTATTATAAGACTGAATATGTTGTTTAAATCTTGCTCAATTGTGAAACAAGATTTTGGATAATGGGGATTCTCGTATTCAAATCAAATTAGATTATCTTCTAAAATTAAAAGAAAATAGAAAATGCTCATACTTACACTCTAATTTCTTACACGAATACATTGTATTCTTGTTGCCTCAAAAGTTGTGTCGTGTCTTTTTTGATGTATAAATGATACGTGAATATTAATTATTTTTCATTTGACCACATATGTTGAATAGTAGTGTCACGTGGTGACAATGAAAAATTTATTTAAAAAAAAGATGTTATATTGAAGCTTTGCTCAACTGTGGAACAAGATTTTGAATTATCAAGTGTCTCGTATTCATAATCAGACTACGACTGTCTTCTAGAATTAAGAAAATAGAAATTGCCCATACTTACATTCTAACTTCTTACTTAGTTTCACCTTTAAAAAAAAAAGACACATGGAAAACATGATTGAATAATAAGCTGATACAAATTCACGCCATCTTGATACTAGCACCAGTACACTGGATATTATGCTTCTTGTATACACTTTTTACACTGAACACTGTCATTCCATGTACTTATATCATCGCTACACGTATATTGCTACATTGGATATCTATTATTTCATGTTCACGTATCACTGACATACTAGCTACTATTCCAGCATGTTCCTGGACATTATTATTTCATGTGTTGTATCATTGTTACACGGTCACAGTTCTTACACGTATTAGTACTAGCGTTACATGGATATTCTAGGACACGGGAAACTGTTATCACATGTGCATACTTGTGATACTGAATATTGTTATTGCATGTACTTGTAGACTTGTTATACTATGCATCGATATGATTATTTTATTCATATCTACTGTCACATTGATTCACCTGCATGCATGCGATGCTTGTCTTTGTATTCCCGTTATCTTGAACACTGTTCGTGTTATATGGATTATTGTTACATGAGTATTCCTGTGTTCTTGTTACATGATTAGTTTCCGTTACTGATATTGATATTCTCGTTACTGGACATTTAACATTATGAGCATTTAAAACATGACATGCAAAAAATCAATAATCTAAAAGCATGTAAACATAAATAAGGAGTTAGAGATAGTTACCAAAACTAATAGGACTTATCTCTAAATCTCCAAACCATGGTGGTCCTCCCACCAATCTTTCCTTGAAAGTGATGCATCCAAAATAGTCACCGTTTAGCGCGGAACATATCCACCATCTAGACACCAATACTTTCACGTCAAGTGAGAGCCCACACCTACATCAAATAAAATAGAAGTGGCTTTTGGTACCCATATTCTATTGGGTGCATAGGGGTTAGCACATTTCCTAACCCAACCAAATCTATTTGCAAATTTTGCATTATATACTCTATCATAACAAAATTTTGTAAGGTGGCGCTTACGTCCACAATGTGTACAAGGGTACACATGAGCATACATAGTGTCGTATGTATGAACGTGAGAAGCATGTGTATGCCGTGGTTTGTGTGCATGCATGTGAGGAGCATGTTTCTTGTGAAACATGGATTCCAACCGTGTGTGGTTCATGGCACACTGGCTCAAAGTGGAGCCCAAACAATCAACACTCTTTTTTAACATGATTATATCATTTTCAACAATAGAAGAAGTGGAGCATGCAATGGATACACTAGATGGTAAAGCTATACTAGCATGGCAAACATGAGAAGACAAATCATTTTTCAAAGATTTATTTTCATTTGAAACTAAATCTAGTTCTTTTGAAATAGAAATAATTTTGTTTTTCAAATAATCATTTTCTTTTAAAACAATTTCAAGTTTTAAAATCAAAGTCTCATTTTTCTTCAAAACAATGTCACAATCATTTTTATTTTTCAAATTTTTGTTTTCATTTAAAACAAGATCAAGTTGGGATTTCAATGAATCCCTTTCATTAGAATTCTCATCCCTCTCTTGCAAAACCAAATCAAATTTTGAACACAAATCCTTATTTTTTTTATTTACTTTAAAAGTTTTTTTTTTCAAAAATTTATATTTTTCTAACAAGTTTTCACAAACAATAGAAAGTTATTCATTCAAGGCATGGGCATCTATAATATCATCTCCTGAAGAACTAGCACAATCATCTAAGTGAGTTTCCGAGTTTACCTCAAGGGAGTCATTCCCTTGGACCATGTAGCAAGGTTGGTCGGACTCATCTCCACTAGATTTCTCCTCCACATTTTCATTGTTTGTAGCGCGGGAGAGGTCAAAGTGTTCCACACTGTAAAAGCGGAATCATAATGAGAAATCATAGATAAATATTCTTTGCTTAATGTGTTTCTAAGTGCCGTTAGGGTTTTACATTGGCCTCTATATGCTTGCTATTACCAAGATAAGATTTCTTGGTAGCGGCAAGGTAAACATGCATTCTTAGGGTTTTTAGGTACATACTCATTTTAAACTTCCACATATCGATGTTAGAAACATCAAACATGAGAGGGGCAAGGTAATCCATGAGTGTGTGTAAACAAGTATGTGTGCAAATGCAAAAACTAGATTAGCAAACCAAGATCTCACTCCTAGGTGGTTAAACCTAATATCAGGAGCGTAGACTCTGATACCAATTGTAAGTACACCTAGAATGGGGTGAATAGGTGTATGACTAATCTAATGACAAAAGATGTGAAATTTAAAAATTAATTGCAACACACTTAGTGTAACCAAAGAGTGTAACCGAATTCCCGGTGAAGGGCTCTGGACTATATCCTCTAAATTTCTCTAAATAAGAGTTGAGGTGCTATGTAAAGCTCTCTTGGTTTAACACAAGTATGGGCACATACAAACAATACCAAGCATATAAGTATGATATGAATAATATGAAACAATGCAAGACACAATATAAGAGAGAGTTTAGAGATAGTGGATCAATCGCAAACACATAGATATGTTTTTAGGTTCGAGCCACTGCTCTACGTTCCCCGCCTTCACACATAAGAATTTTCACTATATCGTCCACACAGGACTTCCCACAAAGGGAACCTCCACTGAGGATTTGGATAATACAGAGTAGGAGTACACAACTCCTCTCTCCAACAAACACAACTCTACACAAGAGGCAAGACACAACAACAATCACATCTACACTTAGAGGGATAGACACTTAGCCAAACAACAATCACCTCTCACTAGAGGGATACCACAAACCCAATTGCACAACCTCCTCTACGCTTAAAGGGAAAGGCACAAAGCCAAAGCAAAGAAAGAGTTACAACTCTTGGTGATCTAAAAGACTTCAAACGAATTTTTCCACAAAATAAGATTCTATAGATAGGATAGATATGATAGCAAAAGTGTGAGAAATCAAGGTATTTGGAAATCAAAACACAAAGAAAAATATTTGGGAAAATAACTAGAATAAGATAGAAATGAAGATCAAAACCAATTTCCCAAATACTCTATTTTTCTTTGAAAATAACTAGAATAAGAAAGTACATTTTTCAAAGTTGGCTACAGATATCATAGTATCCACTATGTTTACATCCCTAGTAAGCAAAGTGGGCCAAGCATCAGTTTTAGATAGTTGGCCTTTCGAGATTCTCTGTTTATGCTAATGTTAATTTCTTATACTCATCTGCATGCATGTCATACAAACAGGGTCGTCTCAAATATTTCGAGGGCCCTGTGCGAAAATAAAAAATTGGGTCCTTTCTAATATAATTTCTCAACATATTATCTTCTACAGAAAAATCAAGACAAGGGAGATTGCGATGTGTCTATAGAGAAACCTCCCCTGTGATGGAATACGTGTCTTGTAGCAATCTAGTGATCACAGCGACACAGGTACTTATTTTCAAAGCAATCTAGTGATCACAGCGATGCAATCTAGTGATCACAGTGACACAGGTACTTATTTTCAAAGCAATCTAGTGATCACAGCGACACAGGTACTTATTGTCAAACCATGATTAAATGAGTCCTTGATTTTATGGCTTCTATCAGTATTCTTTGCTGCGGCTTATGTGCCCATGGACTGCTGAACATGGAATAATGCTTTTTTCAGGACATTGTACACTGATAATTTACTGGCTGTATACTAATTAATGTTTCATTTTTGTTTTCTCCTTGATGGATTCATATGCGTCAGCAGCAGCGAGACGGTTTGTATTTGACTCCAACGAGGTTCCAGTTTGAATCAGGTTGCTCTTGTACGTGGATTTTGTCACAATACATTATGCTTTGTAAGGCAGTTCATACTACAGGATCCTGTCTTTATTCTTGTTGTAACTTGGCCCTTGCTGGCTTCTCCAAATAATTTGACAGAACTGCCTCCATAATTAGAGATCTTAGCGAATTGGGTACGTCCTGTTGTATCAAATTTCCCTTGTGACAGATTTTGAAGGCAATGCTACAGTTAAAATGCGACCTAATGTACATCAGTTGTGAACTCAATTTGTCAATAATTGCCAATGGAAGAGTCCACCATGCACTGATTTCACTGTTACAGGGAGTAATTGTAACGTTGAACAGAAGTATTACAACGCACCAGAGTAAAAGTATCAGATTTAGGACTGGAAGTGCATCCCGACAACGGATTAGAAATAAAAATAATTGAATTACACACAATGAAAGCATGTAGCAGCCAGCCAGCAACTCGAAATACCCATGTTCATCAAAATACCCATCATCAATAATATTTTGAGATGGCTCTCCTGACAGAAATTACATCCTAGGCCTTGAGAGCAGCCTTGTGAACCATGGTCTCCTTGTGTATTTGGTGGCAGCTCTTCTCAACAAGGTCAAGCAGCTTCTCCAAGTTCATCGCCCACGAGTTAAGAATGTCGTTGCTGTCTTTGCTAGCCTGGAAGGATACAACACCCATAGGCCGATCGATTTTTGCTATGAGGGATCTTGACACCACCATGTCAGAAAGATGCTTCTCAGCTTCCTGAAGAATCAAACAGACACCCAAAATATCAAAACTGCATGAAGCTCGGGCTGGAAAAACTTAATGCATGTCTAAGATTCAACAAACATCTAGTTGAAAGGTCATAAAAATGAGCAGGCATTAAATAAGATATTACAGTTCTAATTACTGAAATTATTTCTTATGTATACTGCATGAGCAATGTTTTTCAAAAAAAAAAAAATAAAGAAAGAAAGAAGAAGAGTTTCTAACAGTTTCTGGATTAACTTCATGTGTTTGTCTAATCAAGTTTAGATATTCCATTCCACATTAATATCTAATTATAGGCAGTCATGATAATTTACAAAGCTTTCAGTTTTAGACTTGATCAGCAGACACAAAAGGAAGAAAGAACCCGACTCGGTATCATTTAAAAGGAGAGGATGATATGGATCACCCACTCTTCTTGCGCCAAAGATCCGGAGATTTGAAATAGATATTAAAAAGAAACAATTCCTTATTTATAAGTATGGATTTTGGGATATGTATATTTTGTGATAAGTGCAGTGAGTACTGTCCAACAAACTGTTTATTGATGACTGAAGAGTATTATGTACTTTCTACTTGTGATCGCCACGCCTTCAACTCAATTATGTGTTATTTATCCATTCTGACGTTCTTAATGCTGATGTTGGTGACAGGAGATAATTCATTTCAATTATTCTTTTTTTTTGGTTTTGGTTGGGTGTGGGGCGCGGGGGGGGGGGGGGGGGGGGGGGGGGTCTTGCTTCATATTTGTTAATTCATTTCTGGTTACATAATTTCCTAACC
Source organism: Agave tequilana (assembly GCA_038442645.1). NCBI lineage: Eukaryota > Viridiplantae > Streptophyta > Magnoliopsida > Asparagales > Asparagaceae > Agave > Agave tequilana. The sequence goes on along the minus strand of JAVJIF010010862.1, from coordinate 64,340 downwards.
TTTCCACATCTCCATTGACTGTTTTGTAATTTGCAAATCATTTTAGAACTTTCTACCAGTTCACCAAGCTTGATTAAAATTAATTCAAGCAGACAGTGCACTTGCCTAATAGGCTCAAAATACTACAGGACCATTTAGTGATCACTTGCAGAACGAAAACCAGTCCTTCATTAGATTGTGTTAACCATAAAGATAAGATAAAATATTTTTGACCAGTCTAGTCCATGGAGATAGCCCAAAAAATATTAAAATATAAAAATTAAAATCTATAAATTTAGGATAAGAAAACAGTCATCAAAATTTAAGATAATAACAAAGAGCTGGAACAAACAAAGCAAATGTGAGAACCCTTCCCTCTTCATCCTAAGCCGACTGTCCGAAGATGGTGTAAGTACTTCTACTTCAATGTTTGGCACAGCTTTGTAAATAGAACCTATTTATAAGCGCATTAATATTTAGCTAGAAGTCAGCAACTTTATTACTTCAAACCATGCCCTCGACACCATTTAGATATGCTTTGTGATTGATTCTTCTCCAACATAGTTACATGGCGAAAGCAAAAGTTAACATTGGGTGGTTGCCAGATGTGGAAATTATACTAGTAGAAAGGTGAATGCATAGCAGAACATGCTCGCTTCAATCTAGTGATTGAACCATTATAATGTTCAAGTCACTTGAACATTATAAGAACCATTATAAAGTTCAAGTCACTTGAACAAAACATCAAAAACCCTTTTCAAACTACTTCAACTTAGTTAAACCAAGAAAATTACGAAGTAAAGATCTAAATACATAAACTGAATAATAAATAGATAGTACCTTTGTAACCCCCTCCCCCCGCCCCGCGCCCCGGGGGAAAAAAAAAAATCTTAGTCTGGCTCACAGAGACTAATTTATACGGTAGAATATTTCACATCTCAAACACGGCTAGCAACCCTAAGGAAATACATTTTCAACCACAAAACTAGACTAATAGTTCTCCTATGATGTGTCTCCCACTTTATAAGCAACAATTCTTCGATGTTAGTGTAACTCACTATCTTTCTCGTCTCAAAACGGCATAACTGTATAACTGATTCATAAGGCATTAAAACACATTTTAAAAAACTTACGAACTCTGCACAACTGCCAATATAATGTTTGTCACAAACTAGAAACTTGAGGAGAAGCCTCTTGAGAGAACCACAAGATAACCAAACGGTCAATTTCAGATTATCGTTTAGGTCATAATTATCAGCCAAGAATATTACACGGCTTGTCTTTTGCAAACAACTGGATACAAAAATGACAGAGAAAGACTTCTTCAAGTCTTGTTAATTATTGTGTGGTTCTTCACTCATATTCCTAAATTGGTCTTGGCCATTAATGGGTAGAATATGGTAGAAACAAAAGCAAACCCAAAAGTTTTTCTGAGGTGGGTGTCCAGTCATATATCGCAATAAAAGCATAGAGCACATTATATTTCAAATTATCAACTTATTTTCGGGCTGAGTATGTGAAAAAAAACATTTATCATTTTTTTTCAGCGAACTATGTAGTGCTCCAAAAAGGAATGGTTCATTAAAAAGGGCTCATAAATACGTAGCAAAAGATAGCGGGATGAGGATTGATGGCAACAGGCATATATTAGCAGTGATACCCTGTTTTATGAGGCTCACTAATCATGGTGTTACTAACTGTTTGGCCTAACATTATGACAGTAGTGCTAAAATAAATAGAGAACTGTTACATATTTCCAATAGTTTTATTTCCAGTTTTCCAGTTCTCATCAAATTGGTGCGTGAGTGCAGGAACAGCACGGTAAAGCAGTAATTCACACAAGTAACAAGGCATGATCCATCTCCCCCACTATCATTTATCATCACTACACCTCTATTGAGCTTAGCAGGACAAGATCAAGAGAAAATTGGTCCATCATTACAACTTCATGCCCTGAGAGAAAGGGTAGAGTATAAACCGAAATGGGCAAGGACCCGAAAGGAGAAGGCAAGAAAAGGCTAGACAGTTGCCCAGATCATTGCTTATGACACAACAATACCACCCCATAAAGAGAGAAAATCAAAATAGACAAGCCTCTAAAATGTAAGAAAGAAAAGTCTGCAAATGCATAAACTCCGAAGAATAAAAAAAAGGGAAAAGAAAAAAGATGTGCAAAACAGATCATGTTTAAATGAACGATAAATGCAGCAAACCTGTAAAGTGAGGCACAACAGGTCAGCGAGTCTCTTCAAGGTAATTCTTGAATAGTATTTGGACACCACCAATATATTCTGGAAAAATAGCAGATTTATAAATAATGGCATGCCAAATTTGAAATTACTAAATGTAAAAATCTAACATAAAGAAATGAACTTATTAGCATTAATAGAGATAGATACATGTTCAATGATTCTCTGCCTAAGGTCTGCTGCTGCCTTGGCAACTAACGATCCTCCAAGCATATTTGCCTCATTCTCAAACTCATCTTTGTAAAGCTCCCAGAGGCATGTCCACTGAATTACCTCCATGGTAACCAGCTGCTTCAACAGAAGACTAAAATGGACATCCAACTAAAAATTAACATATGCAGTTAATAAAAGACCCAAATCACATGAACTGAAATATTTCCAGAAAGAAAACACTTACCGAAAATTAGGAATCTCAGAAAGATTCTTATCTTCCAAAGTAGAGTTAAGAAGGCTTGATTGCATTGGATCGTGCGGAGCCAACACTAAATACCAACATATTTTCCTCAACACCTACAGTTCACATTCTATTAGAATGCCACTTTGGAAGGTTAAAGCACGCAAAAGAGTGCAAGGCATCCATTTACCGGAATCCACTGAGCCGGGTCCTCTTTCACCGATGGAATATCATATATTGCCTTGTAACAGCGACAAATTTCCAGGTAATCATTGTTGTGAGAATAATAGCTGCAACATAACTATTCTTTTATCAATATTTATCCATTTAACTATGGGACAAAATGTGAAACAAAGATTACACAATCTCGGTAATAGCGCAGCTATCTATTCTTAGGCATTCCATAATTCCAAGCATCTCTCGAAAAAGAGAACATCTGAGAATAGAAAACAAGTGCTCACAGGCATATCTCTAAAGTTTCCACCTATGCATGTGCAAAGACAAAACAAAATGTTGAAGTATCTAATCTCGCTGCTGGTACAAAATGGTTACTTTTACAAAAGAAAAAAAACGAAAAAGACAACTATTACAACATTCTTGCATGATGCCTACTTCCAATGATACTAAGCAACATGAAACTGGGAAAGAGAGAATGAATACTAGTAAGCATGCCAGACATTTTTACCACACGCTGTTGGCCAAAGTTATAGCATGTCACACTTAAATAACCATTAGATATTCGAAGTGAACCAAGCATAAGGGATAATCATTTCATAGCAATATGGAGCATAGGATAATGAGACATACCAAAATCAAACATGACCGCATCTAATTGACTGTGGTAATGATAAACCTAAAAGGCCCTTGAACACACTGAAAGAAAAATCCTTCTGTGTCTTTACTAGTTTCAAAACACGTATGTAAGCCATACAAGGTACTCTTAAAAGGCCCTCCATAAGCAGCATCTTACATAATTTTATCTGGAACTACAAAATAAACATGTACGGGCCATGTCATTATCTCAGTGAAATGGCTCCTGAATTTCTGAACTCTTACCAACCCTAAACTTAATTTGTGTCCTACCCATATGTAGATTTAATAACACATAACACTGCAAACTGTAGGCTTGCATCAGAAAATAAATATTGTCCATATATATAATGGGCTAGCACTACATGGGAAGAACCTTTAATTTAATATTTTGATCTAAAAGCTGCTAACATGTATCACATTAGAAATAGAATGAAAAAAAGAATAAAACAAAAAGGTTAAGAAAATCCAGCATTAGAAAGAAAGAAACTGAACATGGGAATATGCACCCCAACCACAAGTTAATGAAACATAACTGTACCCACCAAGTTGAAAGAATAAACAAGTAACACCATACCGAATCATTAGTTCATAATATATGCGCTTCAACTCCATGAGTGAAGGAATATCAGCGGGAGCTTCTTCAACAACATTATCCCCTTCCTTTGGTTTTTTCTTTTCTTTTGATGCATTAACATCAAAAACTCGTGTACTAATTTTTCTTGACAAAATTTGTGCACGGACATAATCTTGGCGGTCCAAGCACAAGCGAACCTGAAAAGTTTGTAATTAAAATAAGTTGAAAATCAAAGCCCAAGGACCAATAAGCCAAACATTACTGAATAAAAGATAAAAAAGACATCATACCTGTTCAAGGATGAATGCTATTTTTTCTGTTTTTGCCATTGCTCCAAATGTTTCCACCTGAAGAACCACATCATCAATATACATAAACCAAAGGAAACAACTGAATTACAGCAATCACTTTTTGAAAATTAAGGATCTATAAGAGTATTTCAACCATGAATCAAATGTTGTGCAATCCTAAGAAACTTACAGCAACTTCTTGCATCAAATCTGCAGCTTCTGCAATTAGGCCCTGTTCTTCTTTGATCTTTGCAAGTTTCTTAATCAAACGAGCTCTCTCTATCTCAACATATATCTGAAAGTAAACACAGTAAAATTTAACATGAACCAAAAGAACACATATTCAAGCAGTGCAAACATCATTTACCAACACATCATCATGGGCTCACCTTCCCAGCGGAGACATTGTTCAATGTTTTGATTAACTCAACGCGTGTATCGATATCAGGTGTCTCATCAATATATTGCATAGCTTGTTGTACCATGGCAGTTACAGCCTGCATGAGGAAAATCAACCACAAAAATCAAAATGAATTTTACAATAGACAAGGAGAAATTACCAACCACACTGAGGAATAGCAAGGTCTTGCATATCATTTGACCATAACTTCCCTCAAAATCCAGATACTCAAAAAAAAAAAAAAAAAAAGAACGAATGAAAGAAAAAGGAAAGAAAAAAGAGAAGAGAAGAGAAGAGATTTGATAATTCAAAAAGTAAATCATATAAATAGTTCAGTGTCAACAAAGTTCTGGAAAAAAAAAAAAAAATTCTATGCTGTTATCTATTCATCTGTAGGTTATCACCGAATAACAAGGAAATATAAAGACTTGTCACCATCTGAAAAAGAGATGACAATGAGTAAGAAGAAATTGGATCCCAGAAGACCCAAAATGTACTATATATTGTGGAGTTCATATTGGGATATGACCAGAATCACAAAGTACTAACAACTCCAAAGTCGTACCCATACCAAAAACATTATAGCTCTGAGATCTGTTTTCAGGTCTCACACTAACAAACCAACTTTCCAACCCCCACCCGCAAAAGAAAAATCATGCATGCACATATGCACGCAAAACAATCAAAACAGAAGTGTAATAGTCAAACTAGAATTTTCCAGAGTATATGTTCCTTGGTTAGTATCCACAAAAATCATAAAACCCAAAAAGATGCATACACAAAAACTATTGACTTTGTTTCTATCAATAAAAATCATAACACCCAAACTGAAGCACACACAAAACCATAACACCCAAATAGATGCGCCCAGAAGCAGGGGGGGGGGGGGGGGGCACATCCACATCCATAAAAGAATGCAGGCATACATAGGAACATAAAAGAAATGTGAAATGCTCAAACTAGTTTTTTATTTTCTTTTTTGTGTCAAGGTTAGTATACAGCAAAAGAAAGAAAGCAGAGACTGACTCTCTCTCTCTCTCTCTCTCTCTCTCTCTCTCTCTCTCTCTCTCTCTCCCCCCCCCCCCCCCCTCTCTCTGCAAATGTGTGTGTGTGTGTGTGTTGGTGGTGATGGTGGTGGGGATGGATTGGATATCACATCAGTGCAAAAGAAGTGTTGTGCAGTTCAAACATGAAGCTGATGCCATTAATGATGACCTGCGTCATTTTGACCATCAATAGATCCAAAATCAGATGATTTTAGAGTTTTCTTATCCATCAGGACACCACACAAATAGGTAAATGGTTAGAATTATTGATTTATATGCGTCAACTCTCAAGTTACGGATCTAGCAAACTAACTTTTTATAGCTTTTCACATTTGCAGGCTAGCAAATATCAACACAAGAAAACTGACTTTTAAAATATATGATCCTTTTGTTTGCAATGCGAACCCAATTGGCCCTTTGGCTTGAATCCACCTTGAGGGTTGATATCATCCCCAGTAGAAACACTATCACAATTCCCCATCATCAATACTATTTCCTCATGGAGAATGGAAGATTGCTATGTGGTTGCACGAGCTTAACTACATTGCCGAAAAGAAGTCTACCTACCTATAAATTTTCTTTCTACATTTTACAGCAAAATATTCTTGCTCATATTCATGGTTGGGAAGAAAATACCAAATTACAGGCAGGGTTCAAAGTCTCGACAAAGTCACTCTTGACTCGGCCGACTCGTCTCCGGAACGGTCATCGACGATCCGAGAACGAGACGCGAGTCAATCTATATGGAGAAAATAAATCGACTCGGGGCTGACTCGGTTATGACGCGGTCGACTCGACCGAGTCCCGATACAAATCAGGTTGACTCAGGCGAGTCGACCGAGTCCGACCCGAGTCGATTTATAAAATGGAAAAAACAAACTTACCTGGATTTAGGGCTCTCCCACCTGTCGTCGCCGCGCACACCGCCTAATCTTTCTCTTAATCTCACCCTCTTCCTCCCTCCCTCTCTCAATCTCTCCCTCTTCCTCCCTCCCTCTACTCTCTCAGAGCGGCAGAGGGAGGAAGAGGGGGAGAGAGGGAGAAAGAGAGACAGAAAGAGATCAGAGGGAGAGAGAAAAGAGTCGGAAAAAGATGATCAGATCCGATCTCTCTCTCTCTCTCTTATATTCTCTTTTTTATATAATTTTTTGAGTTTTCTCATTTCTACCCCTCAAATCTTTCATATTTATAAATTAACCCTTAAATCACCATATTTCTTAAATTTACCCCCGAAAACATCATATTTTTCTAATTACCCTTAAAAATAAACTTGTTTTGGATATGTGATACATAAAAATTAATGTCTATATTTTTTTTAAATTTTTCGTAATTTTTTAAGCTTTTTATGTAGCATTTTGCGCGTATCGCCCAAGACCGATCTGAGATGCCGTGACCGATGCGTCTCAGTGCCCGCCGAGTCGGCGGCCAAAACCGCAACTTTGAACCATGATTATATGTGATCAATGTCCCATTAATAACCAGTGGAGCATCTTTCTTTGACTTGCTTTAGCTCCTTCAATGGGAAAAGTATGCATGATGATTGATGATGGTAATATTACATGTTGTTTTTCCTTTATTTAGACATTTAAATGTTATAAATCCATTATTATTCTCTTACCACATAACTATGCCTCTACATTGTACCTTGCATCTTGTGTTTGCAATAAATTACTAAGGTATTATGATGAACATAGATCACTCCTCTTTCTTTCAATATTAATTTTTTAATAGATTTATTCTTATAATGTTTATTCTTTTATTCTTTGCTTGAGATTAGAATTAGACGACTTATGTGCCATCTTGCACAGAGCCTTCTCGTCTACCTTATAGTACATGTGTTGTGTTCATAGTCTTCTTTTTATTCTCATGCAAAACAGTAAACTAATGCCATATTATTTCTTGAAGGGCAATACTCCATTGAACTATCAACTTTTTGCAGTCGTTTGACATATCATATACCTATTGAGGCCAGGTGGCCATCCTTAAATGATTTTAGGAAACACTTTGTCTCACATTCTATTCCTCTCGCAGAGGATTTAATGTATTTGGTGTGATATATATATATATATATATATATATATATATATATATATATATATATATATATATATATAGAAGCAGAAATGAATGTTATTCTTGTATCATATTAGAGAAGGTTAGGCTTGAGAAGAGGGGTGTCAAGCTCGAACACGGTTGGGTAAGAACATATGAAGAGAACACAAAATACCCACAGAAGCAAATGAGTCAACATAATTTCTTGGTGGGAAAAAACATATACACTTAACACCCTCAGGTTAAAGAAATGAATTCTTTATTATCATTTTTTTTATTCGTTCAACAGAGTGCATCCAATTTCTGTTTGTAGAAGCCAGTAGACACCAAAACTAATCTACATATAAAAGACTAAGACACCTCCCTTATCTGATTTAATATTTAAAGGTACTAAATAGATCCGAATTGCATGAATTATCACAATAGCAAAAAAAAGCTTCATCAAGGCAATTTGGTGGCCTATAACTGCATAATAATATTCCTAGTTGCAGATGTAAATAGCTGAAAATTGGCCATAAAATAATTTTCAAATCGTCCATGGAGAGTGAGCGACAATATATCTTGTGTTGTTGAAGAACGTAACACGTCTGTACCATTGAAAGTTAAAAGTTTTAATTCTCCATGAAAGGGGAAAAAAGGTGAAGTATACATTAAAAACCCGAGGTTATGAAAATTATTAGGAAAAAAAGGTGAATAAATAGATATGAGCTGGATGAATTATGACAAGAACAAAGAAAGTCTAACTATCTCCTTTCATTGGGGCAACTAGTCGCAGATGTAAAAAGTTGAAAAATAGTTGCAAATAGTTAGGAAAAAATTGTTCATGGAGAGTGTGCTTGGATCAATATTGTGCTAATTGAAGAGCTTAAGGTTTCTATGCAATTGAACCAGACCACCTCATGCTGTATGTCCATGAAGTTAAATTTTTTATTTAGGAGTAACTATAGATATTGCTCTAGGATCGATGTTCCGCTTCAAGTTGTCGGCTGTTTGCTCTAGGAAACCCCAACACAAAAACAATACTCCCTTAAACCTAGAAACCTCTATGTAAAGACCAAATTTTTCACAAAGTTTTCAGTCAGCACAATGTTTGTAACTAATTGAAAAACCTAATGCTTCTACATCACTGAAGCAAATCACCTCATGCAGCATTAGAATCAAAGTTAAAAATTTTAATTTCGGAGAAATAATAAATCAAGTGCAGATATACTTTCGGTTTGTTCTACTTCTAGACCTTTGGAGATTTTGCTCTGTGAAAACCCTAATATCCAGACAATACTGCCTTTAAACTTGTGGAAACCTTTGCAAAATACCAAATTTTGCAAATTCTTCTACCTGCTTGAGTTGTCCCATTCTCTTTGATAGAAGAACAATCTGATCATTGAGAGTCTTCCAAGCTCGCGCCTTGTAGCAGAGCTCCACTATATCGATCACCGCCTTCTTGGTTCCGGCCACGTCGCCGGCGAGCCTCGCCTGCTTCTCGACGTTCAACAGCGCGTCGATGGCGGCATCTAGATTATGATTCTCCTCCTGCAACGAGATTTGATGTGAGATCCCAATCAATCCCAAGCCCAGATCCATGATAAAACCCTGGGATCAAATTCGAAGAAGTTTGCCAGAACTGAGGAGCAACGTATCGAGATCTGAAAACAGAGCAAGCTTACCATCTCTTCGTGCGATTTGAGAACGGGATGAGGGAAACCAAGGACACAGCGATACGGGAGAGAGAAGAAAGAGACGACGGTGTTTTCTCCTTTTAAGCTACTACTGAATTACCGCTTGATCGTGAAATCGAGCGAAGAGAGATGAAGAAGAGGGGGCAAAGGCGACGGGAGAGGGGCGGGTAGAGGGGATGACTGCTGGATGAAGAGAGATGACGGCTCCCTCTAGTGTGCTGTCTATTTGTTTTGGAGGGGGAGGCAAATGAACAGAGCATAAGAAAAATGAACGAGAGAAATCTTGTTTCACCCGGTTTGATTAAAAGAAGTCTTTAATGTCACGTAGAGGCCTGGGGGCAGGGTGTAATTCGGTCGGATATGATTAAGATATTGCTTTTTTCATATTTGTATTCAACGAATACGGATATAAATATAGATATTAGCGGATGCGAAAAAATGATATTCGTATTCATCAAAATCGGATACCGAATACGGATCAGATATTAGCGGATCGAATGTTCGGACATTAAAATGAATACGGTTACGGATAAACTGAACTGATATACTTATATTACTTTTTATCTCATATAAAATAATATAAAATACAGTATAAACTATGATATTATAGATCGAATAAATTGAGAAGAGCAAGTTGCGGGAGCTCAATAAGAAGAAGACACGACTGAAGGAGATGGAAAAGGACGGTGTTGCGCAGAGAGAGAGAGAGAGAGAGAGAGAGAGAGAGAGAGAGAGACTTACCCCTGAGTCGTCGTCGTCTCCGAGCACGCTGCTGTTTTCCATATATATATTGAAAAGGGGAAAACTTTACAAAAGTTGAAGAGAATTACAAGTAATTGATTAAAAAAAATAAAAATTACAGGTACTCTCTTCTCTTAGAGTTTCTGGGGAAGTACGCTGGTGGAAGTCTGGTCAGCGCGTGATCACATTGTTCCATTGACGATGCAAGTGATTGACTCTTCAAGTTTTCTGTTTAAGGTTTCCTTCTCGCCTGTTTCCGAAAATTCTTTGAGAGAGAGAGATTTTTAGGATATTAACACCTAAAAAAAAAAAGAAGCAAAGTTCTCTTAAAGAGCTCGGAAGTTGGGGATGGGGGAAGTCCAACCTCCTCTTGAGAATCTCTAGTCGGCAGTCGGCAGCCTGATTAGAAAATTCCCCCTTAACCTGCCTAGTAATGGGCTATTTATAGGTATTATGTGATGTAACCACCTCTCCTAAAAATCAGCATATTGATTTGGTCAATCTATTATAGCTTCGCTCCTGGGCCAGTATAGCTTCGCGACAAAGCTAATTGCAGCTGAAGCAAAGTTAGAGATCCTCCGCTGAGTCACTTAGCCAGCTGGCTTAGGATTTGTTGTAACAATTTCTTGATTCTCTCCACTAATTAGGAGATTTGCTTTGATCCTCTCCAACTTATAGAGGAGTGATTGGATCAAGGCAAATAATTGTCAGATATGTTATAAAGATCACATCAATCTCATGCTGAGAATTAAATAGTCAAAAATAACCATATAAGTTTGCGGCGAAGCTAATAAGGAAAGAGCTTCATGCGAAGCTAAGCTTAAGCGGAGCTACTGAGGTATTTGTAAAGCTTGCAGCAAAGCTCAGTAATGAGCTCTCAGCAGAGTTAGAAGATAGCTCTCAACTAAGGTATAAAGAGCCTCAAGCGAAACTAGAAAACATAGCTTGTAGTGGAAGTTGGATGTTTAACTTCCTGAGTTTCAGAGGAGAACAATTGGCTCACTGTCTGCTTCACTATTGTCACGCCCCGCTTCCCAAATAGGCTGAAGCGGGACGCGAAGAAGGTCGGTGACACATAAACGCAAAGAAAATACCTCACGTATATGCGCTAAGCCTTAAGTAACCCGAAACAAGCTATAAATTTATACTATAATGAGTCAACGACCACTGCAATAATGCATATAAGCATCCATGCATGATATCATATAAATAAAGAACTGAAATAACAAATGAATCTGATATAACGAGAATCAGGAAATAATATGAAGACAAGAAAGATAAGAATACCGGAATCGAATAGGAGAAGCTCCAACTCTTCGCGAAGCGTACCGCCTCCCCGAACATCTGCACAATAGAAACAATGCGTCCAATATCTGAACGTGCAAATCCAGGGTCGTCAAAAGCGACCAGGTGAGTGTGTGTATAAAGGGGAGAGCTCGTGCATATAAACAATGTGCACAGAATAATAACCAGATAAACTACAGATAGAAGATAACTAAATTACATGATAAAAAGATAACTAAAGGATAACTACATAACAACATGAATGAAGATAAAAGTCAACTATCACAACTGTAAACAAGTAACTGATATATGAAGGCATAACCAAGCATATATTATCAGTCTGGTGTACAATCCTATATCTATCATAGTTTATATATATATATATATATATATATAGTCGGGTGATCACGGCTAGTCACAATACATTAACAGTTTATTATTATTAATTATGTCAGCGAACACTGATTGTCACATGCAATAGACGCATCCCATACTACGCCTACCACACATGCTAATCGAGGTCCTCTGATCGGTTGGAGACATTGTCTGTGTTTTAGGTGGGTCCCGTGCATACCCGGGACCACGGCCCAGACTCCTGGCGCTAAACCAGGACCTGCCGCAAGGTAGTCAGGAACATGTATAACAGAAACGGTACATGTATAACAGGAAACAGGATGGGTGCCAGTCACCCCACGGGAACCCTGCAGTGGAACCCTCTTTCCGCTGCGCAACCTAAATCCTAGGTCCACCCAAAATACAAACGCTGTCTCCTCCATCAATCTCCCCAATCCCAGTGTAAGTTGTTTAATATCATGTTATTAGTTTATCAAGATCACTTAATATGCATGTTACTTGAATCACTGGGATAACTCGGAGGTAGTCACGGTAACAATATCAACATGTGTAATCAGGATACCGGTATAACAGGAATATATATATCAATGAACAGGATACCGGTATAACAAGAATATGTAACAAGTATAACATGACGGTGTTGTTACCGTGTAACAATATTTTCCCAGCCATTAAGTAACATGGACAATAGTATCAGGTAGATATCATGTATAAACAATCAAGTTTCTCATGTAAATCAAGATATCCAGGATGAGTAATAACTATACATGAATATCAAATCTGATAACTAATACCAATTATATCAACCTCAAGATCGAGCTGAGTCAAGTCACAGTCTAAAGGTTATCAAAACTAGACCTAAGCCAACAACAACGATCTACCAACACATGAAATGATACTGATACAAGCTCATATCAACTGCACAAATAAGTGGATCGATCAATAATATCTCATGAAATGATACAAGTGAGAATACTAGTAAAATATCTCAGACAGTCACATGAAATGATGAGAGTGAAACACAAGTATTTATTGACAACGATAAATAACGAAAAAGACAAAAGCAAACACTCACAACACGATTAAATCAAATTTAACAAAGAAATAAAATACTCACAAAATAGAATCATAGAAGGAAAAGAAAACACTCACGAAATAAAATTACACAAAGAAAAAACACTCACAAATAGAATTTAATAAAATTAAATAAAGAAGTGAAACACTTACCTGAACTAGATCGCAAGTCCAAAGTACTGAAATCATAAGACCTCGATAAATCTACATAAATTATTAAATAGGAATTGTTAGATTTTTAACAGGATATTTTAAGGAGTTTAAATCTTGATTAATTAGTTTGGGGTTAGAAATATGATTATCTGAGTCTAATGAATTTAGTAAGTTTGGGTTAAATTAATTTCTATTTTTTTTTTGAATAGGCTTTAACCCATTAAATGCTTAACGAGTGTAAATTTATCATTAAGAAATATAGTTTTAAAGTGGTGGTTTGAGTTAATTCATGTTGGTATTTATTTAAAATTTTTATCTTAGAAGGTACAAGTATTGTAGAATATTATTTATATTTTTCTCTAATTTTTGATATTTTTAATAAATTATTTTAATATAAAATTCTTTCCTTTCTTCTTTCTTTTTCTCTCTCTGTTTTTTTTTTTTAAAATATGCAACAGCTTAGGCCCTCAGGCCCAGACCGGACCAGGCCAGGCCCAGGCCTGGTCTGTATTTTCTTTTCTTTTCTTTTTTTTTTTTTTGTTCTGGGCCTCTCTGGTGCAGCCCAGCCATACCAGACCCGGGCCAGGCCTGGTCTGGTCCGGCCAATTTTTTTTTTTTAGGAGTGGCTGCTGCGCAGTGGGCTGGCCCAACCCACTGCGTAGCCTAGGCTGCTCGCGCCCAGGCCCGGGTGCGGGTCTGCACCCGGGTCTGTGCGCAGGGAACATGTTTTTTTTTTTGGGAAAATCTTTTGTTAAAATTTTGAAAAAATATAAATTAAAATTTTGTGAGTTGGTATATGTTTACATGTATTTTAGTTTGATATTAGATTGGTTTTTGGTATATAAAATAAATACTCATGGAGATCATGGGGTAGACATGGTGTTTAATAAATTATTTATACCAATAAATTTTTAGAAAATAAATTACTTACTTGGATTTGATTTGTTCAAATCAAGACTTTATAGGGTATTAAAATTATGATTATATAAAATTATTTTAGGTAAATTTCTAGAAACCAATAAATGTTTTGCTGCGAGTTTTAGCAGATTGCTGAAATTAATAATTTATTCTTGTGGTTCTAATTTAGTTTATTATTTTTTCCCTAAAAACTGAAATTAAATTCATAATATAGATTTACTTACTTGAGTTGTTCCTCCTAACTTTCTCCTCAATTCTTTTCGTTCATGATCCACTTGAGGAGAGGAGAAGGGAAAAATGAAAGTGGGGAGATTTTAGATTAGGATTTTCTCTTGAGGTAGAAGAGAAAGAAAGGGTTTGGATCTTTATATAGGTTATTAGAGATTTTAGAAAGCTGAATTCCAATTAGGTTTAGAATGCTTAATTTAGCAGTTAAGATAAGAATTGAAGATTGCTAAAATCTCAAAGAGATTCAGTTTAGATTACTTAATTTAGTAATTAGGATTAGAATTAGAGTTTGGATTAGATTTGAATTATGATTATATATTTAAATTAGATTATAGATTTGGATTTGGATTAAGATTGGGATTGAGTTTTGGTTAATGGGTAAGGATCTCAATGTTAATGAGTTATAGATTATTGGGCTTTAGTTAAGAGAAATAAGTAATATGAAGAATAAGAAAAATAGATAGTGAGCTTATGGGCTTAGTTATTGGGCTTAAAGAAAAATAGAAAAAGATGAAAAATAAAGAAGTGAGCTTGGTTCATGTGAGCCTAGCATAAAAAGGAAAAGAAAATAAAAAGAAAAAGAAGAATGGGCTAAGCTTATTGGGCTTGAATATAAACAATAATACAACTAATAGTGATTAACAATATCATTATAATAATTAACAATATTAATTACAATAATAATAACAACAACAGTAATAATAATAAAAGTATTAACATAAAAAATATTATCTAATAATACTTGATAAAAATACTACCATTAATAATAATGACTAAAACAATACAATATGAACAAGAATAATAACATCAATATTAACAATAATAGCAACTACAATAATAATACTAGTAACATAGTAATGGGAAAAATACTAATTATTAATTAAAATGATAATACTTAATAATGTTAAATATAATTATAAGACCAAAATACCATTTACTATCTTAAAATAATTTGTATTGTAACTCAAGTTAATAAATAAAAATATCACAAGTAAATAAAATAAATACCTTAGAAAATTAAAATACAGTATTTTAGATTAAGGATATTACAATTATATCAGTGGAGATCAAATCATTGTTTGGTCTATAAGGGATGGACAATGATTATTCACCTATATTGCATATCTAATGTCACATTCTCATAATTATTGTCTAATAAATCACGTGTTTAATCTTATGTTTATTTAATAAAATGCAGGCCCATTGCTAATGGAGGAGGAAGGAAACTGAGCCCAAAAGCCCACTTCAATTCTGATTTAAATCTAAATCAAAGAAGGGACCAATAATCAGGAGGATAAAGACAATTCCAAATGGAAATCAATACAAATTAAGGGAGATAAAACCGTTTGAAAGTCAGTTAAATTTGGATTTTCAATAAATCCAGTTAGTTAACCGAAGATCAACGGAGAATCGTCAAAGACAGGAGGCCAAAATGGCAAATCTTTTGAGATAAATGGAAAGCAAATCAAAAAATCGAAGAATCGCGACCCTTGATGTGGCCAAACGGCCACATCTGGGCTGCGGATCCGCGGCTTTGTTGAATGGACAGGGAAAGTGTTTGCTTTCCCTATCTGCTCATGCTCTCTGTAACGCCCCGATCCCGCGGGTACGGAGACGTTACTGCAACGTATATACGTAGGTCAGAACTACCCTCACGTATATACGCTAAGCATCAGTACAAGCAAGAATCAGAGTACGGAAGCAAGTGGTGCATTATACATTCCAATACATGAGTCCAATTACAGAGTCATCACCAGAGGTGATTAATATTACAATAATATTACATCACCTGATAGGCGCAAATGCGAGAATACAAGAAATATACATATATGAACAGTACACAAGGGTGCTCACGAGATAGCTGGAGATATCGCGAGCCAACCAGGAGGTGCAAGGATGGGACTGGAGCTACAGCTGATCTGACCGCTCCACAGAAGTAAACTTGGTCCTCAGCAAGAAGAATCCTCTAGCTCCAAGCTCCAGGACCTGGACGTGAGAATCCAGGGGAGTCAGATGAAACTCCCCAGGCGAGTAGTAATACGAAAGCCAAATGGCGAGTATAGGTGAGCACATGCGTATCAGTAAATCTGGATTGTAAGCATGAATACTATATTGTAGACATAAGCATGCAGGAACAAAAGGTATACAGTATGTGACATCCATGGCATAACAAGATAAACAGTAAAGAAGATAGGGCAATACTAGTTATCTCCTAAGTTATTATAAAACCGATAAAACAGAATAAAAACCGATTACGAGTAAATCCAATTGTACAGGTTTAGGTCATGGCTCCATGAGGTTAGTACTTCGAAGGAATAATCCAAACAAGGAAACCCTCATCCATATACCTTTACCTCACATTACCGTGACCTGAACACGTACAGCTCGAAATACAAAACAATGCGGCGGAGACGTATTAGAATTATTATTATGATTAGGCTGTCTAAGTTGTAGGTTTTAGTATGCGTCCCATTACACATACTTCTACTTACAACTTATAGAGCAAGTTATCTGGAAACTGATTAAAGTTCGATGAATCATGTTCTGGATGGGTCCCGTACATGCCCGGGACAACGGTTCAGGAGTATCCGGTGCTGAGCCGGAACGTACCGCTAGGTACCGGGACTTATGGTCGCCCGAACAGGAATAGAGTATCGCAGATCCCATAGAAATAGGTCTAGGGCGTGTGCATACCCGGCATGAATATCAGGAGTAGGGGTGCCAGTACACCCCACGGAATCCCTGGTGGCCGCCAGGTGATCCCTCAAGTATGTGGCCACGCGTGACTCGATAGTGCCACCATGAACATGATTAATCAGGGCCCATCAGTTTCCCCCAACCGGTGCAAGTTGTCTAATTATAATAGTATATCAAATAAGCAGGACATGATCAGGAATGGGGATCATAACAGGAGTCATAACGGGAATCAGGTATAAACAAGAGATGGCCCTGCAGATTCAAGAGGTGGCCCCCACGGATTCAAGAGGTGGCCCCCACCGGGTATGGTGTGGCACTTTGTTCCATGTGGCACTTTGCTCTGAGGGGATGGATTCTAGAGGTGGCCCCCACAGATTCAAGAGGTGGCCCCCACCGTGTGTGGTGTGGCACTTTGTTCCGTGTGGCACTTTGCTCTGAGGGGATGGATTCTAGAGGTGGCCCCCACAGATTCAAGAGGTGGCCCCCACCGTGTGTGGTGTGGCACTTTGTTCCGTGTGGCACTTAGTTCCATTCAGGACTTGACAGGAACAGGTAGTACAACATGAGTCAGGATCAAGTAGTAGCATGACAGGTGTCAGGTGATAACATATTGAACAGAGTGCAACAGATTGTATCTGGCAAATAGTTAAACAGAATCAAGAGAAGCTGAGCAACTGGAGGTACATGATAAATACAAGGTCAATGGGAAGGGTCTATTGCTGATAGGACGATCAAACATGGCAATTAGCCAACTTAGTCGACTAGAGAAAATAGTAGTCGACTGGACAAAGAGTAAGTCGACTATGAAGGGGAATCAAGTCGACTAATAAAGTCTGCGTTTTGGAAGAGCTGCGTTTCAGAAGAAAAGTTAGTCGACTAGGGCGTTTGGGTTAGTCGACTGGTCAGGGCTGCGTCTCAGAGAGCCGCGTTTCAAGGGAGTTGCGTTAGTCGACTTGGAACAGTGGGTAGTCGACTAGCATGCTGCGCTTCGCAAAACTGCATCTCACGAAGTCGCGTTCCACAAGCCCGCGTCTTGCCACAAGTCCGCGTCTCATGAATCCGCGTTTCACAAGTCCGCGTCTCACAAGAAAGAGTTAGTCAATAAGGGATGAAAAAGTAGGCAGCGTTCCAGGAAAAGGACGCGTTCCAGGAAAAGGTAGTCGACTGGCACAAAGGATTAGTCGACTAATAAGGTGCGTTCCAGAATAACCAGGCTGCGTTTCAAGGGTTTAGTCGACTTATGATTTGGGCAAGTCGACTAATACTGGGAAACAGTGAGCAGTAACAGCTTTTAAGAGTTATAGTTTGTTGATAAAAATACAAGTTCTTGGCGAGGAAAAGCACTCGCCGAAATAGGAGAAATCAAGCGAGAACACTCGCATAGTCAATAAAATATGAAGGCAAGCGGATAGCGAGATTACTCGCCTAACAACGATCTTTGCCGCGTCCAACGAAGGGAAGCTCGGTCCCAATCCAAAAGGAGTGGCCGGCCCTAAGTCTTGCCGCCGGAGAAGAAACACGGCCCCAATCCAAAAGGAGTGGCCGGTTCCAAGTTTGTCAACGGAGAAGAATGCGGCCAAAATCCCAAGGAGTGGCCGGTTCCACAAAGTGATGGAGAGAGGTTGAAGGTGGTGTACTTGGTGAAGAAGTTATGGAGAAGATGAAGGTTGGGTAAACAAGGGAAGCAAGAGAAGGAGCTCTCCCTTGGTGGCTTCTCTGTTGGAGGCAGGAAGCAAGGAAGAAGAAGAGAAGAAGTAAAATGAAGAAAGAAGAAGGAGAGGGGTATTTATAGGATTTGAGTTGTGAAGTGATGCAAATGAATAAAGGAGAGGGGGGTTTTTGTAAAATGGGGAGTTGAGGTGACCCTCTTGGCCACTTGGCCAATTGTGATAATGAGAGGGAGTGGGGATATCAAGGAGAAGACTTTTGGAAGAGAGGCATTTAATGAAGAGAGAGAAGGGGAGGATAAAAGAATGATGTTGCACACAAAACACAAAAGAACAAGGGAGGGATTCTTGCGTTTCCCACATTGAAACGCAGCCCTCTCCCTCTCTTGACCAGCATGATGATGAGAGGGGAGTGGGGTGTCTTGGAAATGATGATTTTGGAAGGGAAGAATTAATGAAGAGAGAGTAAAAGGTAAAGGAATGAATCATAATGATGTGTACTTCTTTCAAGGCAAAAGAAACAAAGAGGGCTTGCGTTTTCCCTTTCTCAAACGCAGCACATAAGCTTGCGTTTGAGCCAAATAGGCTAAACGCGGAAATTAAGGTCGCGTTTAGGGAAAGCCAAAAGCTGCGTTTTAAGGAGGAGAGAGAAAGTCATGATAATTGATGGGATTTGATCTGAAGTGCATTAAATGCGGAATAAATGCAGAATCCCAGGTAGGTGAGATCCGCGTTTAAGGAAGGAGAGAGAAAATGGGAAAAGGACAAAGTGGAATATGAGGGACAATCTCCTCGGTATCTGGGAAAATACCGGAAAAGCCCAAAAATGAAGTAATCCGGAAAGTCTCCCAAAAATTCTCAAAAATCATAAATATTATAAAATGATTTTTGATGAAATCGGTTTTCAAAGATTCAATCTTATTTTCAAGATAAAAATCATAAGGTCAACCGTCAATCTCTGTATACGCCGGATTGGCCGGGTTTTCAATAATTTCAGAAAATTTTTAAAAAAAGTATTTAGATGGGAAATGTGATTTTAAGAAATAATGTCTAAAGGCACTTTTGATAATTCCAAACCGTTTGTAAATTAAAAATCTAGGAATCGGTCAACGATACTGGCCGATACCGATTTTGAAGATTTTCAGCTTAATCCAGGAAAATTTCAGAAAATCCTAGAAAATCTAGAATATTGGAAAATGATATTTAAAACTAAAATCGATCAAATCGGAATACCAGAATGTCCAAACCGAGCAATACTCTGGGATCGGGCCTTCGGTTCAGACTAAGGTTGACTCCGAATCCACGAATCCAAATCCAAGACAAAACAATCATATAAAGAATTCATAATACAAAACAAATATAAGAAGTAAATCAAAAATACGGCCGAAAAACCTGAATACGCAACTAAGTACGTATTCCGGAAGCGGGGTGTTACACTCTCTCCACTCGGGTTATTGGCTATAAATACTGTATTCTACAGAGAAGAGGCACCAAAAATTAGTTTAAGTTTTTCTCTTTTGTAATGCCCCGATCTCAAGGATACGGAGACGTTATGGCGACGTATATACGTGAGGTGAAAACACACTCACGGGTACGTTAAGCCTCAGTACAGGACATAGCCTCCATATAGACAAGGGGTCCAGCAGGAAAGAAGTACAAGAATACCTGCAGAAAGGGGTTAGCGATCATAACAGATATAAAAACAGGGATAAAAGAGATAACATGAACAAAGCACAAAGATACCTATAAATAGTCTCGATGAGGAATATCCTATGTGACTCCAAGGCCCTATCAGAGAATACGGTGACTCGGATCTCCAACCTGGGCACGCAAACTCAGGGTCGTCAGAAAGCGACCTAGTGAGTGGTAGAATGAAGGAGATAGTACTACTATAGTAATACAATCCGACACTAATATATAATACATGATGTTGTATTAGTGATACCATATAATAAGCATATAATAAGCAGAAGAAATAGATAAACCTGTCATCTTTTAATACCATCACTACCTAGCCGGTTATCATCGGGTCATGTCTATAGTCGTATCTAGTTTATATAATAAATAATGTTGTCTAGTGGTGACGTAATAGAAACGAACATGCTAGTGGTGACGTGATAGAAGTGAACATGCAGATGGGCATATGCAATATAACCATAATACGGTGTTGTGCATAGACAGTAATGATGTCTGCACGGTATACAGAAAATAAAATATATGCAATGAAGAGTATACATATACATGAGTAGTATGTCACCACAGAAAGTGTAACATGTACCAGGAAAAGTAACAAAGTATACATGTGACATGATAGCGACTAAATGCTCAGGTACAGTAACAAGTACAACTAAACAATAGAATACATGTATCAGGCAAATCATGTTATTTATCCAATAGTAGCAATCAGTACCGCCTGCTATTTTAATCAATCTCTTCCAGTGTCCCATACCACTGGCAGTTCATACTGGAGCCCGCACTCCAATCGAACCCATCCGGACATGGAATACGGGTACCATTATCCAAACGAGAGAGTGACCAAATAACAAGTGTTCCCGACGTCACTATTGTGTATACTGTTTTATTATGTTAATTGGAAACCCAATAGTCAAGGAGATCTAGTCAGGTGGGTGTACCCCGTGCATATCCGGGATCACGGCCTTAAACAGACCCCTGGCTGCTGAGACCAGGGCCAGCCCGCTAAGGCTGTAACATGTAACAGGAACTTAATGAGCTAAAACAATAAACAGGAGCTCATGAGCTATAACAGACGGTAGCCAGCACTACCCCGTCCCCTCCAGTGGGACAAATAATGGATCCAGACATCCACCCGACAAGATCTAGTCAACCGTCAAGTCTCCCCATACCCAAGTTATCTTTATTATCTTTCACTATACAGTATATCAGGAACAAGTACAGGATATGGTACATGTAACACGATAACATGACATGAGCTATGTTGATAGCACCAAACACGATAACGGGAAACGGGAACAATAGATGTGGGATTCCACATATCGCATATCAACAGCTCATGTATCCAGTAACGGGAATACAATATCAGTAACGGGAAACAATCATATAACAAGAATACGGGGATAACATGGAACAATAATACATGTAATATGAACGGGGATCCATATGACAAGAATAGAGAAACCATACATGCATGTGTAACAGGGATATGTAAACATGACATACACGTGTAACAGTGATATGTAAACATGACATAACTGTATACCGAGCATCCATGTAACGAATGTAACAATAATATGAAATGTTGTAGTCCGTGCATGGGTATATCCGTGTACCAGTGGAACATCTACGTGTAACAATGATCCGTGTCATATCTCTGTGCTACTACATGTCATAACGGTGATCAGTGTATAATGTACTACCATGTCTAGTGAACTGCAGTGTCCGTGTAACGATGATACTAGTGCATGCAATACCGGTGTCTTGCATTCATATCTAGTGACAGTGTCGTGTCATCGAATACCGTGGCTCAGTATACATGTGACGATAGTTATCTAACCGTGATACAATACATGACATCATAGTGTCCAAGACTATGAATATGGTGAAATAGTGGCCCGAGTATCAGGGGCTGTGCAGTCTGATGACTGTATCCTAGTTGTCTATGTCAGTATTTCGTGTTACGACAATTACCGCCCTATAGTTATATTAATTCAAGAAATACCCTACAATATGACCGGAATAATCTATTATACTGAGTTTCCCATAAGTACAAGTTAATAATGAATAGTTACCGTATTTTATCGGATATCAAGATCTATCAATTAATTTCACTAAACATGATAATAATATAATTTATAATAGAAAAACACTCACAAACTAGTCATAGGAAGGTATCTCTCTTTCCCACGCTCGCAACGGTTCCAGGATCACCCAAATCGGAGTCCGGATGCTCCAGATATCGTCCGAATACTAAATCATAGCAAAAAGGGTTATATATGAAATAAAAAGACTTTAAACGCAAATAATAAAAAGTAGCAGGGGGTTTTCTGTAAGTTTACCTTTATTGGTTTTGAGTCGGGTTTGGGGCTCTGACCGAGTTAAGTAAATGGGTGATGGGTTAACGGGTCTAACCCAAACCCAATAGGGTTGGGGAAATAGGGTTCAGGTGGAGGGTTCGGGTTTCCACCCGAACCCGAAAAAGACTAGCAG
Source organism: Agave tequilana (assembly GCA_038442645.1). NCBI lineage: Eukaryota > Viridiplantae > Streptophyta > Magnoliopsida > Asparagales > Asparagaceae > Agave > Agave tequilana. The sequence continues at coordinate 41,566 of JAVJIF010010862.1, read as the reverse complement.
CGGCAGCAGCTACTGCTGCCGCTGCGCTCTGCCGCGGCTAGGCCGGCCAGCGGGTGCTGGCCGGCGGCAAGGGAGGCCCGCCGGCGGCGGTCCCGGCCGCCGGCGGCGGTCCCGGCCGCCGGCGGCGGTCCCGGCCGCCGGCGGTGCGGCCGTGATTCCGACAGAGGGAGGGCGAGGAGAGAGAGGAAAAGAGGGGAGGAAGGAAGTGAAGAGAAAAGAAAAGAGAAGAAGAAGAAGAAGAAGAAAAAGAAGAAAGAAAAGGAAAGAAGGAAAGGAGGGACGGCAGTGGCGCCGGCCGGGCTGGGGCGCGGCCGCCGGCGGCGCCTGCGGCGGCCTGGCCACTGGCAACGGGTCGGCCCCCTCCCCTTTTGGGTGTCTGCACAGAGAGAAGGAGAGAGCGTGGGGGGAAAGAGAGAGAGAGAGAGAGAGAGAGAAAGAGAGAGGTTTAGAGAGAGATAATTGTGAAAGAGAGAGGGGGCGTTTGTCTTTAAAGGAGAGGGAGAGGCGGTTGGGAATGGCGGTGGAGGAAGCTTGGAGAAGAAGAAAGAAGAAAGAAATTGTAAAAGAATTGTAAAAAAATAATTTAACATTATGTTAATAGGGTCCAAATTGGCTAGCTCCGAATAATGCCCAAAAATTACAGAAAATAGAGAATATTATCCTGAGACATAATATGAAAACGGTTTGAAACAATGTAGTCTAGTTTGCAAATTAAAAATCTGAAAAAATATCGCCGGTATTAGGCGACACCGGTTTGACCCGATTTTTCATAAAGTCAGAAAAATCCCCAAAATAGCCTAATGCAGATCATATGATTCTAAGATATAAGGTGAAAGCGGATTCTCAAAATACAACTCCGTTTGTGAAATAAAAATCGTAAAGCCGATTATCGGTATCGGTCGACACCGACTACGGAGCTTTTTCAAAAAATCCAGAAAGTCCTGAAAAATCTTCAATATTGAAAAATAACATCTGAAACTGAAATCAGCTCAATTTGATGACTAGGAAAGTCAAACCATTTTGTACGCCGTATCGAGTACTGATACTGTGATACGTATATCAAGGATCAGGGGGTTACATCTTTATTTTAAAAGTTTAAGATCGTTGTTAGATAGTTTTTGAGAAGTTGTATCTCAGTTCTTAATCTGTAGTTCAGCTCAAAATAATGTGAGAGAAAGAAAGAGTGATTGTAATCTGAAGTTGAAGTGACATCAATAAAAATTTGACGGACTTCTTTTCTTCTCCAACTCACGGGTATGTTGCGTTTCAATTTAATATTTTATTTTTTAGTAATGACTAACTAAATCTCTTCTTTCTGGGCTCACTAACTCTCCTCTCTAGTATTAATTCTTGATCAATATTGATGAAAAGACCTAACTGAATCATATGAATGCCTTAAACTAAACCTTACTTATTGCGAGTGTTCTTGAAGGCACGTGAGGATAGGATTGAATTTTAAACTTAATCTTGAAATTAATCATTAAAAAGAACTTGTTTTTATTCCATGCTTGCTTTACTGCTTTGATGGTTTAACATTCAACTCAAGGAAAGATTTCAAAACTAAAGTTCTAAAATAAACCATCTTATGAGTTTTATTTGATCTCTTTTAAATACAAGGCTGAACTTTTTGCCTATGATCTCATTAAGGCACTTGAACTTTTAAGAAAAGAATCTAAAGTTGGGTAAAGACTAGTGAGCCCGGATTCTTCTTTATTAAAAACAAACAAACACCATCACTCTTAAAGCCTTTTAAAAATCACTTTCTCCAAAACGTTTTCCAAGTTTTAAGTTTTCTTTAAATCATCTCTATACTCTCCATTTTCTTTTTGCATTAAAAAAACACCAACACCATTCTTTGCTTTTGAAATAATACATCAAAAGTTTTCATCGCATTCCTCCTCGTGGATCACGACCTGTTAGCCCAAAGCTACACGGTAATTCTCACTGCATTACTAGTAATCAATTTCTGGCGCTGTTGCCGGGGAGGGAACGGTATAATTATTTTTTTAACAAGTTTGGTGTCCTGTTTCAGGGCCATCAAAAAATCCGAGTTAGTGCTCAAGCATTGCAGGAGAAGACTTACTATTCTGTGCCCCTACTCTATAAAGTAGGAAACAGATTCCAAGAAATTGCAGCGCAAAAGCTTGAAATTTTTTTGAGCTACTAAAAACTCTTTTTTACAGGACATATTGTTTTGTAAAAATACAGTTTTGTTTGTGTTATTTATGCTATATCTGATATTCACATACCATGTTTTTAATTCAACAGTAATCTGATTGATTGCCAATTGCTTAATAAAATGTTTAGACTTGCATTCTAGGCATTTGCCTAATTACGTTTCTTTTACAATTATTGTTGAAGAAAACTGAAGATAAGGTACGTTTGCATAGCACCTAGTGAAACATTCTTGAGTGATTTACTTGCTCTTTGATTGTTACTATTTCTTTATACTTGCACACTTGCGCAGTCTATTTTAAGGGCAAAACCCAAAACAATATAAGGTGGGAATGCCATTATCCTTCCTTAGCCCATAAACCATCTTCAAGCACGCACAACCCAAGCCTAACTTAAATTCTAATAGAGGTTGACCTTATGGACATCTCGAACTCATTAGGAGATTATCCTAGGGGGGGAGGTGTTAGAATTTGACTCCTGCCAGATCAGTGTCAAAGGACAAGGATTAATGGGCGAAACCCCGAAGGCTGGTGGTTTGGCTTAATTAGGCCCGTCGTTTTTGCGCGGATACCTTCCACCAGTCTTGCTCTGACCTGTCTGATTAGCTTGTGGTCAGAGTCTACATTATACCTCCTGTGGACAATCAACCAGTTAGGAGTTAAACCTTAGACTAGCCTTAGTTGCTTTCTATTTTTCTTGTTGACTATTGGTGAACTTGTTTGTGGAAGTGTTTGTATATGCAATCATAGTCGAGACATCCAAACTCATCTAGGTTAACTAGAAACACATCACCACCCAAGTAAGAATCCAAACCAGATCCGGTTATGACTCAACCAATACCTTGTAGGATAGGCTCTATCCCATTAGAACCACACTTCCATCTTGCATCCAACTTTCATCGGTTGGTGAACACAACTTTGAGCTCAAGCCTCAGTTCATCAACACACTCCCTAAGTTTCATGACTTAGAGTCTGAAGATGCTTATTTCTTCGTAAGAGAATTTGAGAAAGTATGCTTAATGATGAAAATCCCACACCTTGTAGATAATACTATTAGGTTGAGATTTGTCCCATTTGCTCTTATGGACTTAGCCAAAAAATAGCTTTACAGTTTAGCGGCCGGCTCTATCACATCATGGGATGGTTTCATCAAGGTCTTCTTGAAGAAATTCTATTCATTTCATAAGACCGCTCTCATTAGGATGAACATCATGCAGTTCAAGAAAGAATCTAGTGAACCATTTTGGAGGTACTTTTAACGCTTCAAAAACCTCATTGTCCAATGTCCTCATCATGGAATAGAGAAATGGCGATACTGTCAAATTTTCTATGACGGTTTAGACTACTCAACCAAGACTCTTTTAGAAACCATGTGCCAAGGGGATTCTTGCAAAAAGATGAAAATGAAGGATGAGATTTATATGAGAATCTAGCTGGAAAGACCATCCAACGGGAACTAACTAATGAAAACTCTAGGAATTCAAACTCCATCTCTTCAAAAGGAGGTCTCCATTCAATCGAATCATCCATAGCTGTCGAGGTTAGAATAGCAAATCTAGCAAAAAGATTGGAAGTTTTAGAAACTAAGGAACCAGTTCCAATCAATCAAGTTAGCCCAAACCAATTTCTAACTTCGGACTGTAGTTACTGTCCAGCCATGAATCATGTGTTTGAGGAGTGTCCAGTGTTCCAAACTCAACAACAATTTTCTGAACTGATGAATGCGACCTTTTAAAGACCAGCAATAATCCTTATGCACAAACATACAATCCTGGCTGGAGAAATCACCCGAATTTCTCATGGAGTTAAAACAATAATGACCACTCACGGTCAAACTACTTCCAACATTCGAATAATTCTTCCAATCATCAACCCAAAATTTCAAATTATCATCACAATTCTTCAACCATCCACCCATTTTTTCAAATTATCAACAAAACTTTTCCAACCAAGCTCCACAATCTTCCTTCCATAATCTTTAACTTGAGAGGAGAATGACTGATTTTGAGAAAAACATAAAAAGGTACATGAAGAACTAAGAGTCCCTCATGCAAGCAATACAGAGGCTAGAAGTTCAAATGAGCCAATTAGCCAATTCACAGAATGAGAGGTTAAAAGGTACCTTACCCAGTCAGCCAGTAACGAATCCTAGGAATTCTCAACAAGCCCATTTGGCTGAGGATCAATCGTTGAATCAATGTAATGATGTTCATACATTGAGGTCGGGAAAGAAAGTTGATAATCAAGTGTCAACACTATCTAATTCCATTCAGCACAATCACACACAAGCACCACCTCATCTAATCCCAATCCTTCCAAATCTGATGAGTCTGAAAAGGATAAGTCAACCAGTCAGGTGCACAAGCCTATAGTACCATTTCCTAATAGGCTGAAAAATAACAAGCAGAATCTACACATGGATAAGATAATTGAGATCTTCAATCGAGTGAAGATAAATGTACCACTTTTTGATGTCATCCAACAAGTCCCATCCTATGCAAAATTTATTAAGGACATATGCACCGAGAAGAGAAAGACTAATGTTCCAAAAAAAGTCTTCTTAACCACAAATATTAGTGAGGTACTGTGGGGTCCGATCCCTGTCAAGTACAAGGATCTGGGTTGTCCTACCATTGCCTTTATTAAGGACAGTTGGGGGGGAAGAGAGAAAGAGAAAAGGAAAGAAAAGAAGAAAAGAGAGGAGATGAGGTGGCCGGCAGCTTGGTCGCGGCCACGGGTGGCACCGACGACCTGGCCACCGCCAGAGGGGGCTGGGTGGCGGTCAGCTCTAGGTGGAGGAGAGGGGAGGAGTGAGGTGGTTGGTGATGATGCTGAGAATGGTGGTGTTGGTGGAGGCTTTAGTAATGGGTGGAGCTGGAGATATGGGAGGTTGTTTGTGGTTGAGATGGAGTTAGGGTGGTGGTTGTGGGAGGCTTGTGGAGGAGGTTGAGGTGGTGATAATGGGGGAAGTGGTGGTGGGTGTTGAGATGGAAGTGGAGTGGTTGAAATGGAAGTTGATGGTGGTGGTGGGTGAAGGTGGTGGTAGTTTATAAAAGACAAGTTGCAGACAAGTTGATGACTAGTTTATGCCCATCCCTGAGGGACAAAGCAGCGACTTAGATCCTACTAATATAGTGAAGCAGATAATAGGCCAAGTGGTGCATTTGAAGAGACCTAGGCAGGCCTATGATGCTAAGTTAGCTCAACATTTAGTCTCGCATGAGCCCATGGGGCTAGCCTCGCTTGAGAGGCTAAGTTTGTCTAATTTCACCTTGAAGCTCTTCATAACTTCGCAGAGAGCTAACTGTTAGCTTCGCCTGAAGTTCTACACAGCCGCGCAGAAGGTTAACTCCTAACTTCGCCTGAAGCTTAGTGCAACTCTGCTGAGAGCTTGCTTCTATCTTCGCCTGAAGCTTTACACAGTTCTATTTAAATCTAACTTCTACCTTCGCTTGAAGCTTGGCACAACTCCGCTGAAGAGTTAAGATGCTTAACTTCGTTTCATCTGGATAGCCTCACTTGAGGAGGCTACCCTCGCCTGCCTTGCCTCAACTGGCTAGCCTCGCCTGAGGAGGCTAGCCTCGTCTCAACTAGCTAGTCTCGCCTCCACTGGCTAGCCTTGCCTGAGGAGGCTAACCTCGCCTCAACTGGCTAGCCTAGCAAGAGGAGGCTAGTCTCTCGCCTCAACTGGATTTAATTTAACCGCCCCACTAAGTTAGTGGGAGATTTAATGGGTAGTTGCACCCATGATTTCTCATTAAGTGGAGACAATCAAGGAAATTATAACTTCCTATTGAGCCTATAAATAGCCCACTAGGAGGCTAGGCTCAGGATCTTGAAGAAATTCAAGTCAAAAAAAACCTTTAGAAGAGCATAAAGCTTTTTTTGGTGGCTTCAAAGCTTAAGTTGATAAGAGATATACTCTCTCGCTTTCAAGAATTCAGAGAATCACTTCTCTAATCCTACAAGGATAAATTCAAAGTGCTATTACCCTAAAATCTTCTTCTCTCAAGGAATTTCCGGAATCAGGTGAGAAGGAATTCCCTAGCAGTAGCATTCAAAAATCGATCGTTCGCATCATTAACGGAACAAAGTGGTCGCGCCCTGACCACACTTCCATCGGCACACTTCTACAAAAATCTCAGTAAAAAATTCTTATAATTTTCTTGTTTAATTACTTGTAATTTTCTACAACAATTTTGTAAGTTTTCCCCTTTTGCAAATCTATGGAAAACAACACATTGTTAGCTGTTTAATATGGTACTATGCTAGACTGCTTGTTTCATTGCCTTTGACATATGTTCTCCTCTTATTGGTACTTATCTGCATTTCTAACTTCGCCGGCAACAAATTGGGGCATGAAAGACACATGGCCATCATATAACAAGCAGCTCATCGCTAAGATAGCTATCAGAATTGGTAATTTGTTTAACTGAGATTTTTTTTTTTTGGCACTGTGCAAGCCGTGATGATATCTACAAGGTCAAATTATCAACAAGGTTTATTGGGAAGCTGCCGGTTGCATAATGTTTGAATCGTAGAGCAATTTTTGAGCCTTGTACAATTTTTATAAGCATTGTTTACTGAGTTGTATATTGTCATTTTGTATGTAATTGGTCATCGTTGGTTCAAACGGGCTATTATGTTTGTGTGCTGATCCTGCATAATGGTACTGTTCAATTTGTCCCACAGCTTTTCCTTTGTAATATCGAATGTTGCAGGTAATGATGATTTTCTATTTGGGGAGGATTAGAAACTGACCTATGTGATGGGTATGGATAAAATCTGAGTCTGGGATGTACCTTGAGTTGCTGTGTGTGTTCCTTATGTTTTCAATACAGGTCCCTTCAATGTCCGCTCGAAAAAGGCCGTGATGATTGGCGCGTAGAAATTGTTAGCAACCAAGCACGAGTCTAGTGGTTTAGGATGGCTAAGGTTGGAGAAAATGACGCACATATGAGCCTTCCCACATAACAACCAAGGTTCACAATGCTATTGTTGTTTTTAACATTTCTATTATTTAGTGAGTACATGGATATTATAAGGATGACTAATTATAATGTAGCCTTGCTAAAATAGAGATATATATTGCCCCATTCAATACATGTGGGCCTGTTTGGTTAAGGGTGGAAGTGAGAAAGTAGTAATAATTCTCTTTGGAATTTGGGAATTGGTTAGTAAGTTTTTCGGTGTTTGGATGTTGTTGGGAAGTGTGGTTTGAAAAATATTTTGTCTTTTCCGGTGTTTGGATGGTAATGTGAAAGTGGAAGTAGAAAAGTTGACCACAAAGTTGACCGTAAGATAATATTAAAATAAAAATTAATTAAGAAAAATAAAAAATAGACTGTAATTAGAATGCAAGTGAGATTTACATGATCCAAAAATTAACTGTTTTGTGCTACAATTTATTACAAATGAGATTTACATGACCACAAAATTAACTGTAGCACTCTGGAAGTGAGGAAATAGTTGTGTAAAAGAGAAAAGATAAAAGGAAAAGAGGTTTTCTTATTTTCCTTTTCCGGTGTTTGGATAGATAGGAAAGTGAGCAATTATACTTCCCTATTTCCTTACTTCCGCCCACTTCCTTGCAACCAAACAGAATGACAAAGATTAGCAGGAAGGCTATGATATTCAGCATTCTGGTCATCTTTTGCTCATGATGTTTTTGCCTTTCTGCTAACTTTGTGCATAATCTTGACCATATAATACTCCCTTGTACTAGTAGTACTTGTTGCATCATTTTTTGACTCAGGTTTCCATTAGGCGTGTTTGGATGTAAGGAATTGGTGTGAAGTGAGGAAGTGGGGAAGTATAATTGCTCATTTCCCTATCTATCCAAACACCGGAAAAAGAAAATAAGAAAACCCCCATTTCCTTTTTTCATCTCTCTTTTACACAACCATTTTCTCACTTCCAGAGTGCTACAGTTAATTTTGTGGTCATGTAAATCTCATTTATAATAAGTTATAGCATAAAACAGTTAATTTTTTGGTCATGTAAATCTCACTTGCATTCTAATTACAATCTATTTTTTATTTTTCTTAATTAATTTTTATTTTAATATTATTTTGCGGTCAACTTTGTGGTCAACTTTTCCACTTCCACTTTTCATTACCATCCAAACACCGAAAACGACAAAACATTTTCCAAACCACACTTCCCAACAATCATCCAAACACCAGAAAACTTACTACTCATTTCCCTTTTTCCTAAAGGAAATAAATCTTACTTCCTACTTCCTCACTTCACACAAATTCCTTAAATCCAAATAAATCTTACTTCCTACTTCCTAAAAGAAATTATATTGCCTATTTGGAAAGTTTCCACACCCCAAAATACAACCTCTCGTTCTTTCTTGTCTTGCATTGCTTTAAAGGGGTGTCAACGTCGCAGTAGTATTTTTTTTCTTATATTCCTAATGTGTGCTGGAATCTCTGTCTCTTGCAGAAACTATACTGTTTACCTGTTGCATCTGTATGCTTTGCTGATGTCTTCTAAGCTGGTTGCACTATCTTCAGCTTTGTTGCAGGGCTCCTCACTTGCTTTGTTCTGGCCTTGTTGCTTTTCTTTGCTCTCTTGAAGCTGTTGAAGCTTCTTGCTGCAACTTTGTTTCTTGTTGCTCCTGCACTTATGATGAGGTGGGTGAAAGGATCAATTTATACCTTTGTTCTGTCCTTGCATCCCCTACAATGATGTTCCTTTGTTGTGTCTATGTCGAAGCTTTAATAGCACTTGTTGCTGGAACTCTCTCTGCTTCACTTCTTTCCAATTTTATAATGGATATGGGAATTCTTGTAATGTTATTTGTTGTTGTTGATGGGCCTGTTGATCAGCTATTTATAATATGATTTCCCAATGGCTCATGTTACTAGCCGTTGGGTTGATTTTTTGTGTGGCAGTGGCCGTCGGTTTCTCAGGTCCAAAAGTAGCTGTTGGGTTCATATTTTTGAGACAGTGGCTGTTGCAATTATTCGATTGTCTCTTACATTTCAAAGTTGGGCGCGGTAAGCTTACATGGAGTGATTTCTATATCAGCTGGTTGTTTCTTTCGGGCTGCATTTTTTGCCCCCAATTGGTTGGGATGAGAAATCTCTGAGCCTGGCACCACTTCTGGCCCACCTCCTTTTCTCCTATCAAATATGACATTATCAACTTTCTGGACGGAGCGGTTATTTCCACCTCAAAAACTATTCAAAGCACCCCTAGGTTGAAAGCACCCCTTTAAGTGTTGAAAGCACCCCACCACACTTCTAAATATACCTTTTAATTAACTCCTCTCCCCCCGCCCCCCCCCCCCCCCCCCCCTCCTCTCTCTCTCTCTCTCCCCCACCCCCTCGTTTTCTCTTTCTCACTCTCTCTCAACTGAACACCACCAGCCTCCTCCTCATCCCCCCCCCCCCCCCCCCCCCCACCCGCCGAACGTTTGACCTCAATTCGTCGCCACCCTTCTGAGCGGACGTCACTCACGAGCAAGTTTCCCGAAAAACATCACCATTTCTCCGTCTTCATTGTGAATTTGAGGGAATTTTTTTGATTATGATTTTGACACAAATCGTTGAAATTTGAGTTAAAATTTTCAAATTAGTGAGTTGTAAATCAGTTATGTAGTTATATTCTAAGGTTACTGAAAGTTAAATGTCATAAATTTTAAGCTTATATAGCGAATTTCTGAAAAATAATGAATTTATTTTGATGGGTTCTTACAGTGTTCGGTCGATCATTATACATTGTTTAGCTGCACGAAACCGAACAATGAACATCTGTTTGGTCCTGTTCGACCGAACAAGTCTTCATTGTTCGACTGAAAAGTCTATTGACTGTTCAGTTGACCTCAACCGAACAGTAAATAGACAGTTCGGTCGAGACCAACCGAACAATATATGTTATTGGCAATTAAAATATTTTTTTGACTAAATTTCTCTTCCATCGCAGACATGGATACTGCAGGCCCTTTCATATTTCGTCCTACTGCTTTGACAAGATGTCGTAGACGAGAAGAGGCCTCCTTTAATATTCCTGAGACAGGATGATCCCTGTATAGAGGAGGGTGATGGTGATGGTGAGGAATTGGAAGAATTGACTGCGTCATTTCCAGGTGGTCCGACCGACATCACATTGCTGCATAGTTTCAAAACTCATATAGCGGTAGACATTTGGATTGGCAAGTATTTAATTTAAAAATAGTGAACTCAAAGATATGTTGAAATCTGTTTGACAGCAGCGTGCTAACAAATTTTTTCATGAGAGAGAACCACTAAAGTGCATTTCTCATACCGCAAAATTGAGTGATTGGGTATTGGATGATAGTACTCCTTTTGCTCCGTATATTAATCAATCCAAACTACAAGTTTTGACAAATATTTCCCACCGAAGGCAAATAGGGTTATTATCTCTGCATTCGTGGAACGGTAGCAACCGGAGACGAATATTTTTCATATGCCGTTTGGTGAAATGACTATCACACGTGACGATATTCCCACACTTATGGGTATACCGGTGATTGGTCGTTTTGTGAGCCTGCCACAGAGAATAACTGAATCTTAAGAACTGCTCGTCAGTTTACTTGGTGTGTCATCTGGAGAAGTAAGGGACGAGTTAGGCCTTGTCTGGGTAACTCAATTCGATTGGAATGGCTCTGTTCCAAGTTTTGCAATGTCACAGGTGACGCATCAGACAGACATATTGAGTACGCAGCTAGAGCTTATTTGGTGTATTTGGTCGGCTACACTCTCTTCAGTGATAAGAGCGGGACGAAGGTTTCCATCGAGTACCTATAGTTATTTGAGGATCTCGGTTAGGCGTCATCATATGTCTAGGGAGCAGCTGCATTAGCATACCTGTACAGACAGTTAGGGTATCCTTCGAGAGGTGGAGTTAAGCAGATTGCTAGATATCTGCCACTTCTAGATGTATTATTAAATAGTTTATATGAATACTTTTCAAATGAACATCTAAATATTATATATTAATATGCCGTGATTTGATAAACATGCATGAATTTATGAGCACTTTCTTACCTTGCGCCCCCTTATAACATGTCTTATACAAATGATCTTCCACGAGCTTGCATGAGGGTATGGCGTGGACCGGCAAGTACTTCATTGAAAAACTGTAAGCAATTCCGCCAGTGTCCCGTTCACTGCCTGTCCCAAGTCAGGATAAAAGAGGAGAGTTGTGGTAGGGCTGTGACAGTCAACGTAAAATATTGTCACATACAATGAATATGAACCATGTGCAGGTGATATGGAATCCATATGTAACACCCCGCTTCCAGAATACGTACTTAGTTGCGTATTTTGATTTTTGATTGTATTTTTCGATTTGCTTCCCGTAATTGTTTTTATTTTATGAATATTATGCGATCATTTTGCATTGGATCTGGAGTCGTGGACTCGGAATCAGCCCTAGTCTGAACCGGGGACCGGATCCTAATGTATTACTCGATTTGGTCTTTTCGGTAGTCAAATTTGACCGATTTTAATTTCAAATATCATTTTTCAATATTTTATATTTCTATAATTTTCTGAAATTTTTCCAAATTAATTCATAAAATCTTCAAAAGCAGTGTCGACCAGTGCCACTGATCGATTCTCAGATTTTTAATTTAGAAACGGAGTTGAATTTCTAGAAACAGTTTTCACATTATTTCTTAAAATTATATTTTCTATCTAAGTGCATTTTTTGAGATTTTTCTGAATTTATCAAAATTTCACGGGATTTGGTGTCGGCCAATATCGCTGGCTGATTCCAGGATTTTTAGCTTATAATCTGAGTTGAATTTTTGAATTCTGCTTTCATATTGCTTTTTTAGAATCATATTTTCTCTTTTAATATATTTTTTTGAATTTTTTAGAATTTATCAAAATCCGGTCGAGCCGGTGTAGACTGGTATCGATGGTTAACTTCAAGATTTTTAATCTGAAAATGAGATTTTATTTCTAAAAACTAATTTCATATTATTTCTCAATATGATGTTTTCTATCTCCGAGTATTTTTGTGGATTTTTCTGTAACAGTCGATATTTCCCGACAATATTATAATATTATTATTTTTTGGAATCTTGTCCTTTCTTTCTTTCTTTCTTTTCCTTTCTTTTCCCCCATCTAATCTCTCACGCCCACACCCCCACATGGGCCCGGTCACATTTCCCTTCCATCACTCACTTTCAATCTCTCTATTTCTTTTTCCTTTTCTTTTTCATTTTTCCTTTTTTCCTTCTTTTTTCCTCCTTATCTTCTCTTTTTATTCCTTTTTCTTTTCATTTTTCTCTTCTTTCTTCCTCTCCCCTGGCGCCAATAAGGGCCTCCTCCTTCTTTCTCCCCCTCTCAAATTCTCCTCCTTCCTCCTCTATTTCTCTTCCTCTCTCTCAAAGTCTCACTTTCTCTCCCAAATTCTCTCTCCCCTTCTTCAATCTCTCTATCTCTCATCCTCTTTCCCTCACTCTCATCCGACGGCCACACCCAACCCCACCTGGTCGGCAGCTCCTTCACCACCTCCGGCGACTCCCCATTGCCGGCGATAACCCCAAGCGCCACCACCTGCTTCTCCTACTTCCACCACCACCACCAAATCCAACACCTCCCCTCTACCTCCTCCTCCTTGGGGTGGCCGGAGCTGCCACCCCTGGCCGACGGTCGGTCGGCGCTGCCTGAGCCACGGCCAGGCGAGTTGAAGAGCGAGGGCAACAACCCCCTTCCTTTTCTCTCTCCTGCCCTCCGCTCTCTCTCATATCTCTCTATTGTCTCCCCCTCTCTCTACTGTTTCTCTTACTCACTCTACTGTCTCTTTCCTCTTCAGTGTCTCTCTCTCTCTTAGTCTCATTCTCTCTAAATCTCTCTTTCTCTCTCTAGATTTTTCCCTCTCTAACTCCCTCTTTCTCTCTCTAAATTTTCTCTCACTAGCTCTCTTTCTCTCTAGCTTTCTCACTCTTCTTTCTATTATTTTTTCTCTCTCTAAAAAAATATATATATTTTAATATATTATGGTGAGTGCGCGAGTTCCTGGGATTTCAGAGTTTTCGGCTTTTTTCGAAGATTTAGGCGAGTGTCCTCGCCTTGTTTTGGATTTCCCTGCTTCGTCGGGTCGACTATGTATTTTATTCTGTATCTGAATTTCTATTCATATTTATATTGAGTTGTGCCTTGTATTTGTATGTGGCCGAGTGCCTAAAACTGTACATGTATTATGCATGTGACGAATGCCTGTACTAGAGTAGTTTACTTCCTGTGCATATGCCATGCCTGTGATGTTGTCTATTACTGTCTTATTACATGCGTGTGATTGACACTAACACTTCTGCGGGCTCTCTACCCAGCCTCTGGGCTGCGTTTAGCCTCCAGGCTTCACTTCACCACGGTAGTCTAGATATTATCACGCTTATATGCATGCTCATGTGGTACTAATATTACAGGTACTCTTGTACCGACTATGGGTTTATGCCCACTCTCAAAATAGCTACCCAATTGGTTTTAGGCCGCACCCTTATGGGTTCTTGGTAGCTACTGAGAGTGCGCCTGGACCCCGAGCATACTCTAGCCCTCGGGTTTTCTCACCCACTCTCTCGAAAGAGGAGAGCGCTTAGACCGTCAGGTCTCTCAGCTCCACCTAGTAGGCATGCTTAGCGCTTTATCACTAGATTCGTCTAGACGGAACTCTATCAGATTTTAAACTCGCCTTCTAAGCCGAGTCATTCCAGTAGCTCCGTTAAGCGCTCTAGTGTTAAACATTGTTTGTTGTTCGTACTTCCAACTTGCTTAGCTCCGCTTGGATGTTCGCTTGCTTGCTTATCACCTGCTCGCCAGTTTATCTTTTCTTCTATTATTGGCTGTGAAGAGTTTGAAATCTCACTTACACTTTTTTTTTTCTTCTGAAACTGTATGATTTTCTGATATTCGTACCATTCTCTTATATCTTTATTGTTTTCTTCTATCGCTTGACATGCTTTCACTTGACGTGCTTACATATACCATGCTATCACCTGTCACCTGCCTGATATCACCCTCGTGTCATGCTATCACCTGACGTTCGGCATGATATTCTTGACTCTTATAATTATCATGATAACGGGAATGATGACCTGACATCTTGTTTACATCTTGATATATTTTAGTACAAACCGTACTTCTGATACACATGTACTTCTAATACTCCTGGTTTGTTCTTACTCATTCCCGAAATTCGATAATTATCTAATAAACCATATAATGGGACAACTTACATCGGGTCGGGGTAAACTTACGGATATCAATATATGTTCGTGTTTATAGTGGTATTAGGTATGTTGTGCAACTAAATCTTCCGGTTCGACCTAAGGGCCTCCAAGTGACCGAGGGAAACGTTGGCTCCCTCCTTCTTGGTACTCTCTTGATAAGGGCATCCTATAAGACCCTTCTATATGCCTCACGGTAGGTTCCGTACACCAACAACGGAACATCTTAGGCCATGGTCCTGGGTATGCACGGGATCCACTGTAAACATTGTTCGTTGGTACCCCAGTTGGTCTCCAAAACAACCTTACTTTACTCAGATGTGGATATATATGTGCTGGGATGCTAGTTCACATATCTAAACATCTGGATAGGACGAGTAATAATAATAATAAAAGATGCCACCTATATATCCATTGTAAATTTTGCCATGTTTGGTTCCATCGGGTTTTACTTTGGATTTCCGGTTTTATGATTGTTATATTATAGCTGCTTACATCCTGCCTTACCACTTGTACTCTATTCCACTATCTCCTGCTCTTGTCTTATTATACCATACATATTCCCTGCTTGATATCACTTACTATTTCTCTACTTGCTCATACATGCCTTTGCTCACGACACGATTTTCAATGTATGTTATGATTCAAATTTATCGATATACGTGTGCTTATCTTTGCACGCTATTTGGCATTCACATCACCACTCGTTGGGGAGTTCTGACTCTCCTGGATCCTCACGTCCAGATATCGGAGCTTGAAGCTTGTCGATTCTTTCAGTTGTTGATCAGAGTAACGCAGCGGCAGCATAGATCATCGACGAACCATCAGAAGCCCTATCCTTCTAGGCCATCTGCGCGTCTCTCGAGTTCTCCTTTTGTAACTCGTGAGCCCTTTGTACTATTCTCAATTGTATATCTCTTTGTATTCTCGCAATTGCGTTTATCGGTGATGTAATATTCTTATAATATTGTATCACATCCTGTAATAACTTTTTAATTGTACTCATATGTTGGAATGAATAATGCACCACATACTTTCGTACTCTGATTCTTGCATGTACTGATGCTTAGCGTATATATGTGAGGGTATTTTTGACATACACATATACGTCGCAGTAACGTCTCTGTACCCGCGAGATCGGGGCGTTACACCACATAAGAATTTCAGAGATCGACATCCACTATAACCGATTTCTTTTTTAGTGTCTGTCTAAAGTGCATCAGCCTTCTCGAATCCTATCATTCAGAAAGGGTTCTTAGATAGTTTGGTGGGATCCAATATATCTCACCCTCGCCACTTAATCCGAAGAAGGTCAGAAGAGGGTCGACTGCAAATAAATACCACGTGACCTACACATGGAGCGATAATTTCTAGGACAGGTGGCGATCACATACACTATCACGTGCGAAAAGGAGTGTGAAAGTGAGGTATCAATGGGACATTGTTGACGGATATATGGAGTGGTTTCGACTGTTATCTCATCCCATGATACAAAATTCGTCTAATAGATATTTCGCTCCTGGGCATCCACATGTTGAGGACGTCAATGCTATTGTACTTACACAGGTAATACATTATTTTATAACAAATTCTTGTAACATATTGTATATGTTTGTGGGATTTAGTAACATATTGTTTATTTTCATTACAGTGAATCGCTCGTGCCAGGATGATTGCCGAGCCTGTTCTCGAACTGGGGCCTTCGGGATCACATACTGTGTCGACCCTATACTAGATGTTGTGTTCAACAATTGATGCACTTGACGGTGGTGCGACCAGCCAGCGGGAGCCACAACGGAGAGAGCGCAGGAGTAAACTCAGACATGACTAGATTTTTGTACTGAGTTGTATGTGGAGATTTTTGTTGATCAAAAATTTTGTGAATATTTGAATATTTGAACAGCGAACTCAGTTGTATGTGGGATTTGTTTGTTAAAAACTTCCTAATTTTTATATATGAATATTTGTATGCATTTTTAGTGAACTTTCTTTAGAATTTGTATCAATTAGTATCAGTTACATGCTCTGTTTGACGGTGAGTAGCCGAACAGAGACATTCTGTTCGGCCCTGTCTGACCGAATAGAATGATTCTGTTCGGCCGTACAGGGTCGAACAGAAACATTCTGTTCGTCCGTGCATGACCGAATAGGAAAAAACTTTATCTGCCTGTTTAAATTCATCAACATCAGTAATTGTACATTCAGAAAAATTAATTCTAATAATACATTCATAAAAATTCTAAAGTTTAATCATTTTTAATAATACATCCATCAATGTCACTACTAAACAAATCCGAATACATTTGAAGTTGTTCCTCATAACGCCAATCTCATCCACTTGCAATTGGTAATCGGTTCTAGTGTCGCTTGTATGGAATCAGAGGTACATGATGTCCCTTACTTAGATATATCACCATTTTAATATTAAACTCAAAAAAATATAAAATCACTGAATGTGTTACTAAACACAACAAAATGATTGTTATTGATAAATCCAACTGAAATGTTTCGACGGGCGGTTTGAGGGTCTGTCTCTGTCCTTAACGGTGAGAAAGTGAGACACTGATGGAGTGACAACAATATGAATACTATATTATAGTGCGATGATATAAGATATCTCATATCGGGCATGATCATCCACTTGGCATATAGAGCTCCTTCTTCAAAATGAATCAGTGATTGTCTGATCTCCTCCACACGCTCTGCAGATCGAATATAACTGTGCATAGGCATTAATTTCTTATAGCATGTCACGTCTGATTTGAGCCCATCTATCTTCCCCAAAATTGAGCATAGCTGCTATTGCTCGAAATCCACAATTTCCACCTGCCTGCACTTCTTTTACATGAATAATGAACTGGCGCATTGATTCAGGAAATTGTATCATGTAGCTTAAATTTGAATGCGTGCGCTTGGGCCTTATAGCCTATAATATGGAGAAATTAGCATGCAATCGTTACTCTAGATTTTCAGATCAAAATACTTCTACATAAAGAAATACCGTTTGCTTTGATCGTTTGTTAGGCTGTTAGGATAATGGGATAAAGGCTCCGGAAGTGGGCATCGTGCAGTTATATTGTGCGGATTCCACCATTTCGAATTGAGATGGTAATCGACGAGTTGATGCTTCATTCTTTGAAATACGTTTATTGCGTTTTTTAATTTTCACCTCAGGTTCCATAAGGGTTGAAGTAGTAGGTACAAACCAACTCGCGCATTCTCTTCAACAATATTATATTTTATGAATAACAAGCAGAAGCAAAACATTAATTGATCAACTCGAACTCATCTACCAAACGTTTTTCTAGGTCTTATACCGCTTCATTATTACTGGGTGTTGATGGTGATATGTCCAGTTTCTTTCAATGACGGTCAACACAATCTGCTGGGATGGGCATGTTGGCTCTATCATACTCGGCCAACTCGTGTGCACATGGTAAGGCATGCGTCTTTCTCAATAAGCATTTACAAGATTCAGCATCCACCCCGACGGTGCTAATTAGTTTGGATTCATCGACAATCTTTTTCAATGCACTGATAGAAACAACACCATGCAAAAGCTTGAATAGAGATGACTTAAAGTTGTTAGTGCAACATTACGACTCTTCTCGAACGAGGCCTTTATATCTATATGTTGTAACTCTAACAATGCATGTATCTTGGACCAACATGTCTCAAAATTCCAAACGGATGAGTAAAGATATCTCTTTAGTTTCGCATGAGCACTCTCAGCCCTGAAAAGTTTAAATAAATGACATTGGCTGGAAATACATAACTCATTATATGCCCAATGGAAAGAGTGATTAAATATTACCGGTTGATTGTGGTTGTTCCAAAATACATCACTGTGTCATTCCAACATGCGACAAATCTCTCTTTATACTTGTCGATCCATGTTGTCTTCACGTATTCAAGTACCTTAGAAAAATTGCAAAAATCATCTTTTAGCCGAACCCAGAGTCGGAAAAATCCTTCTCGCTATCGACCATCACCATTAGATTCCATGAAGCCATGAATAGGTCAAATATCTCTTTGTTGGACAAAATTTTCTTACAGCGAGCAAGAATTTTTTTTTCTTATATGCCATCTGTATAACAAATGACGAGATTCTGGTCATATTTTTTCTACAACGTCTATGCACGCCAAATCTCTAGCGGTGACAATAACAGATGGAATTTGCCAACCATGCATCAATGATCTCAGTCTATCCAAGCACCAACTGAATTTATCTTCTCATTTGGCTTCCAGGTGGGCAAACACCATAGAGAAAGTCATTTCAATACTTGTAACCCCAATGATCTCCATCACCAGTAACCTGTACTTGTTGGTCTTGTATGTGCAATCCGTTATCAAGACCCAGGGAAATGCATGCAACAAATCAATGCTAGCTGGGTCAGCCCAAAGTATATTTTTCATAGTGTCTGTATCGGGACAGCACTTGTGAATCTCAATATATGAGTGGTCGAAAAGTT
The DNA here is from genome assembly GCA_038442645.1 of Agave tequilana. Lineage (NCBI taxonomy): Eukaryota > Viridiplantae > Streptophyta > Magnoliopsida > Asparagales > Asparagaceae > Agave > Agave tequilana. The sequence continues at coordinate 22,709 of JAVJIF010010862.1, read as the reverse complement.
TCTTCAGTAATTGCTGCATTTGTGATCTTCCTGCGGATTCTACGACTTTAAACTTATGCCTTGCATTATAAACTGTTTTCAATGTGCTTACATTGAGACTGTTTTTTTGTTTCAATATATTCAAAATATCTCTTGGCCAAACAAGAGTCTTCGACAAATCTACAACTAATTTCTCTTCTTCTTCTGAAAGCCTGTCGACAAAGGAATGTCCTTCCAAATTTTCGGCCGGATAGTGATTATGAATACCGGACACAACCATAAGAACTCATCTAGTTGTATTGGATAACTCCTTACCCTTCAGTCGGAACGGACAACCGCATTTCTTACTTCCTGTACTCCTTGCCCATTCTTTGTCTGGAATCTTCGCATTTCTATTTCTGTAAGTTCCCTTTCTATCACAACTTAAGAGTATTCTTCCATTTGTTCGCATTCCAGAGACGTCAGATCTCTTCACGAGGAAAAATCCTTGTGCCATTGCAACTTCTCGAGCCCATTTTATCAGTGTCTCGACTTTCAAAAATCTCATAGGTGATGAAGTCTTCACCATAATCTACTATTGCAAGTTCAGTATCAACATTGCTATATTTGGAAGAAGTTTATTCCTGCAAATGGTTCACACGAGAAACACATGGTTAACTCAGATATAGTTCGATAAGAGAAAAATATAGCAAAACCTTATGTTCAGTTAGATACAGCAGAACATATATTACTCTGTTCGGCCATGTCCGACTGAACAGTTCTTTAATGTTCCCCGGGAGCGGCCGAACAAAGTATATATGTTCGGTTACTCACAACCGAACAGTGAACTAAATAGATTTCTTGTTATTCATTGTTCGGTTGCACCCAACAGTATGTTCGTTTGGGTTCCGCTGGATGTTGATTAAACGTTCGGCCAACGTGGGCCGAACACGAGCATAACCCATTTTAAAAAAATTTTTTGGAAAGATTTTAATCCATAAAAACTAACCCTAAAACTAACTAACCTTCTCGGTGTTGGCAAGCTCCATAGTTTTTTGTTGCTTCTTCATTAACACGTACGACGAAATATAAGTTAAGTGTTAGTGGATAAATTTTTTTAGGGTTTCAGATTGGGGAGAAGTGAAGAAGGAAGAAGATGAAGATGAGTTGATGCCTTAAGTAGGGGGTGCCTTCATAAGAATGGGGTGCTTTCATCAATTTTAATTGTTTTTATCTAATAAAATATTTAATGGTATTTAAGTCAAATTATATTGGGGTAAAAGGGTAATTCAAGATTTAAAGTTTTAAGTAGGGTGCTTTCAACATTTTTTGGGTGGAAATAACCGCTCCCCTTTCTGGACCTAGGGGTGAGTATCGGTCGGTTTGGTTTTTGTTAATTTTTGCAAAATCGAACCGAACCGAACTGATTCGGTTCGGCTCGATTTTTCAATTTTTTCGGTTAGGCCCACGTATTTCCATCATTTCTTGCATTTTTTTAATCACCACTATATTATCATCATCTAATATCCTAATCTCAAATATCCAATCCCCAAATTAGAAATAAGAAAAAGACTCTAACCTCAATGTGAATTGAAAATTTTCAATTTCTAAAACTTTATACTATTTTTGGGCTCTTATTATCAAAACTCACATAATTATTACTATCTTATAATGACAAGGATGCATAAAAAGAACTATACTAATATAAATATTATTCTCAATTGTGATAGCGTACTTAACATAGCTTTCCCATGTTCAATATAAAAAAGATGGCATGCTAGAAGTAATGAGATAAGGTTTCACCAGTTTTTTTTATGAACCATGTGTTAGTAAATTGAATTTGAGTGGGGTGATATATAAGGGTGAGAGATTCGGTTCGGTTTGGGTTTTGGAACCCAAAATCAAAACCCGACCGAACTAAAACAGTTCGGCTCGTTCGGATTCGGATTCTGAATTTTGATCGATTATTTCAGTTATAATTGAACTTTGCTCACATCTATCTGGACATTCATTTTCAAACCTATTTCCTGGACGTTCATTTTCAAACCAAACAGGCCCTTAATCATAAGTCGATTGGGATGGATCCATTTAATTGGCCAATACGAGACCCAATGATTGGACCCATTTTATGTCGGTGGGTCCCATGTGTCAGTCATCTGAAGTGGACCGGAAGCTAAAAAATATTGCCTTTTGGGCCAAGCCCCAGTCGGCCCAAATTCGTCTACGCAGTCGAGTCGGCAAAAATCCCCAAATTTCCCTTCGCCCGCAGCCCAGCCCCCCAAATTTCTCAAGAAATCTAGGTTTATTTATCTCACAGAGACTAGAGGAGATCGAGATTCAAATCACAGCTGAAGCTGAGCCCTGATTCGAATCCAACTTCGCCATTGCTCGACGATCCTCAATCCGATCTCTGCTTGATTGATCGCCGGAAAAGCTCGCGCGATACTCTTCTCTTCGACGGTGAGTCTCTCTCAGGCTCAGTCTCTTCGTTTCCTTGATTCCAGCTGTTTGTGTTTACTTTGAGCTTAAATTCGAGAGAATGGATGTTGACTGACTACGTGAGGATATCAAATTGACTTCTTTGTTCGCGCCTCCCTTAGAGTTTCTTTCAAATCTGTCACTTGAATTGAATTGAATTTCATTGTCTTTCGCAGCCTAACGTTGAAATTCAACATTATTAATTTAGGCTTAAGTTCTGGCATTGGTTAAATGATCTCTTGGTGCCCAACAATATGCAAAAACTTAATTTTGAAGTTTTTTTGAAAAATTTATTTCTTTGTTTCTTTCTTTTTGCTACTCTCTGTCTTTCAGTTGTTGCGGGATACAATAAGGTAAGGTTTGTTAGATCAATGTTAACTAACTGAGAGAAAATACAAATATGATATCTTTGTGCTTTCGAGTTTCTTCAAATTAAAGATATGTCACTTAAATTGAATTGAGTTTCAACATATATTTTTTTTTTAATCTTTGACAGGTGCTGCTGTTTTCTGTTGTTTATTATAAAGTTGTAAGAACTTCAAACTTGATGGTGCTTCTGAGCTGCAGTAGCTTTTGGCATCTCTCATGTGGCTATATGATATTGGTGGCCTTAGTATCGTAAAGATATTGAGGAATTTAAAAGAATAATGGCAGCTAGTAGCAAATTTGACCTGTCCTTGAGCAGCTCTGATGGGATGCCAGCCCATCCGAGTGGGCAGCGTGTAACCGCTTCAATTGAGAGGCCTGGAAGCTTCCGCGAGGCTGCGGAGAATCGAATAGCATCCTCGCTTCCAAGCAGCAGCGCATCCCGGGCTACTTCCATGTCATCTCAAGGCGACGCTGTCAGTTTGCTGCAGACTCTTGTTTCTGATATGAAGCCAGTGGTAGCGTTTGATCAGAAGCTCCCTCGACCTGGAGAACTAAGAAGATCGATCAACTCCATTCTGGGCATCTCTCAAGAAGATTCTTTGCCTGCTACATTTACTATGAGGCCTCTACCTTCTTCCTCTATGGAGGAGATCAAACGCTTGAGAAATAATATTCAAGAGGGTTATGCCAAGGCAAGGTATATATTGTTTTCTACCCTATTAGAGACAATTAAAAAAGGGGTAAATTGCAGAAAGACCCCCTTTACTATTGATCATGTATCACTAATAACACCTAAATTAGGTTATTAGCAGAAACACCCCTTACTTGACGGTTGGGTTAAGAATTATTTTTTATTTCCAATTTTACCCCTCCCTCTTTTGCTGTTCTCTCCCTCTCGTTTCTTGAATCCCTCTTTCTCTCATTTCCTCATTACTTTCCTTCTTTATCTCTCCCTTTCACTCCCTTTTCTTTTATCTTTCTATATATCCTTCCCTTTCCCTCTCTCTCTTTCCCCGCAACTGGTTACAAACTGCGTTGCAATAGTAGTAACTTGGAGAGGTGATGTGAAACGAAAGAGGGGGTCTACGGATTTTGAAAAAAAAAAGATGAGAGATGAAAGAATAACTAGAGATTACCTAATGGATAAATGAAAATGCCTTTCACCTTCTCGGATCTCACGCTGCTTCACACCGCACACTCCTCGATCTTGACCAAGGTTCTAAATATTGGATATCGAGATCGTATCAGATGGGAGGTTTTCATATCGATATCGGATATTGGGGGAGATATCGTGGATACGCGTGCATATCGGGTGTTCATATTGGACACTATATATAATGAAACATTGATAACTAAAAGTTGGTTTATTGTCATAGATATCATTTACCAAATAAAAATCGTGTAATATGCATGCAAAGGCAGTAAAAAAATAATGTACATTTGCACGCTGTCATGGGTTGTGCAGTAAATAAGTTATTTCATAAAATTGAGAAATATAAGATTAGAAATTGTATAATCTACTTATCTGAAAAGCAAACGTTATCGCCGTCAATTCACGGAGGAGAAAAATTAGGGCTCGATTTTTATCGAGCCCTAACGATGCAAACAACACTTATATATTCGGATGATGGGTCGGGTTTGGGTTTAATGCTGATGGGTTCAAAAAAACAAACCCAATTAAAATAAATCCATATCGGCCGATTTTTCATCGACTTATATCGAGCCATTTATCGGCCGATATTTCAAATATCGACCGTTTTTTGCTGCAAACGATATGAGCGAATGATTTTCCCATATTATATCGGCAGCAGGCAAAAAATGAGATATCGGCCGATATCTCGGTCAAATCGGCTGATATTTAAAACAGAGATTTTGTGCTCACGTCACTTCACGCCACATGCTCGATCTTAACTTCACAGTTAGGATCTCACACCCCGCCATGGGAAGCACACTCCCTCAAAGGGAAAAAGTCCAAAATAATTTTTCTCAAAATTCTAGTCTAATTTTATTGAAAGCAATAGAGTCTATAAATAGGCCTAGAAGTCTTGACTTTTCACCACATAATCGATGTGGGGCTAAATATGAAAACAAAAATTAAATAAAATAAAAGAAAAAATACACTAGACTCAAAAGAAAACACAGACTCAATTCGAGTTCTCTCATGACATTGATGTTCCCATCATTCTTACCGGGTGGGAAGAACTTGACCCGTCGAGTATGAAGCGCCGACGGTTCGACACTAAATCTGGATCTGAAGATGCTATCGAGAAGTAGGTTCTCAAGTACCATCTTGTACTGCTGACTTGATGCTTGTGATTCACGGTTGTTGATCTGGATGACATGTACTTGTTGATGTCTGATGTTGCTGTTCTGGTGGGGAGGGGAGAAAAAGAGAGAAAGAGAAAAGGGAAAAGAAAACAAGGAGGCTTTCTTTCTTTTTTTTAAAAAAATATTTTAGTTGTGATTTTGTAACTAAAGATTTGGGATTGTGGCTGAGGATTTGATTGGGGGTTGACATTTTGAATTGTGGTTGGGATTTGAGATGCGTGGTGAGAATTTGAGATAAGATAAGAGATAATGATGAGATTAAAAAGATTTTGTAATTTTTTTTGAAATTTGTGGAAAAAGAAATGAATAAGATTATTTGACAAATAGATGAAAAGAAAGAAACAATGAATAATTTCAATAAAATTGTACCAACTTTACATTGGGAATTTTTCACAAGAAATTGATGCTACAAATTTAATTTCATCACTCATTATATTTTTTCTAACCATGCTCTATGCTCTGATACCAAACTGATATGAAGCGAAAAGGGGTCTAAGGATTTTGGTAAAAGATGAGAGATGAAAGAAATAGCTAAAAATTACTTAATGGATAACTGAAAAGGTCTTCCACCTTCTCGGATCTCACGGCGCTTCACATCGCACACTCTTCGATCTTGACATCGCGTCACTTCACACCGCACGCTCGATCTTAGCTTCACAGTTAGGGCTTCACACCCCATCATGGGAAGCACGCCCCTTCAAGGGAAAACAACTCAAAAACAATTTTTTTCTCAAAATCCTGGTTTACTTTTGTTGAAAGGATGTTCCCATCAAGAGGATTTTGGGTTTTGATTTGGACAAGATCGGTTTGGATTTTGGAGGAAAAAAGGAAATCTTAGGTTTAGAGAGCAAATATTTTGTGCATGAGTTTGGATTTTGAAAATGGGAGAGAAGGGTATTAGTTTTGAGTTTGGGTCTATATTTCAATGAGGGGAGAGAAATTTTGATTTATAGGTTATCAAGTTTATTTGAAGGATTTGAAAAGAGGTGAGGGAGGAGAGAAAAAGAGAAGATGAAGATGAGGAGAGGAAATAAAGTAGTGGGAGAGAGAAGATGAGACAAAAAGATGATCTAGATTTGATTTAAGAGATGAGTTTTGAAGAAACATGTGAGGGAGAGTGAAATAGGGAAGAAGAGGAGAAAGACAAAACGTAGAAGGGCAAAATGAGAAAAAAAAATTAAACACCATTAATTTAGAGGGTGTACTTGCTAATAACCTACTTCAAGGGTATTAGTACATAGGGTCTTTCTACAATTTACCCTTAAAAATACTGCAAAGATAGCTGTCTATTTGAAGGATCTTTAAATCCTTTCCCCTTATTTAAAATATATTTTCACTTAACAATTATTTAACCATCTTTTCTTACATTTTCTTTGTTTTTCTAGGTAAGTTTCATTAAAACCAGATGACTTCATTGCTAAATTCACGTACCTCTCCTCAAGTCATCAAAAAATCTTCCTTATATTATATACTTGTATTCCATGTGCCCTTTCCGTCAACTTGTGTAACGCCCTGTTCCCGCGGATACGGAGACACTACGACGACGTACATACGCAGAGCGAAAATACCTCTACGTATATACGCTAAGCCTCAATATAGGGAATAAACACAATATACACAATAATTTCAGTATTAAATAAGTACAAGAATACCTGCAAAAGAGTCGGTGACCATAATAGATATGGGTAACAGGGATAAATAAGGAAATAAAAACAGAATAATAAAAATACCTATAAATAGTATAGCTGATGAGTCTTCTATATGTAACCCGTGAAATATCTGATACTATGATATCTCGAATCTCCAACTTGCGAACGCAAAATTAGGATCATCAGAAAACGATCTAGTGAGTGGTAAAATGAAGGAAGCAGTAATATATACTATAATAATAAAATCACGATAATATATAGTACGTATCAAGGTAACAATGATACAATATAAATATTCTAATAATCGGTATATCAGTATTACAAGTATTTTATCAAAACTATAACATTATCAATATCTATCATGTTATAACAGTGTCATTACCACAATAGTATCCAGTGTTATATTATGACTATCAGTTTATATGTCTGGGCTGTGCTACCAAAAATAATAGGTAAATCACTTTGGGGGATTATATACCTACAGTCAATAGAGTTATACCATTTATATATTATTCTCAATATGCATAACATGATATAATATTGAGTATTCCTAATTACATCAGTGTGTATAAGTAATATGTAGTGCGTTTTAATTACTTTATATTTCTTGTTTAATCTAATAATAACAGTAACATAATGGTGTCATGATAAATATGAACATGTGGATATGAAGTATGCAGAATAATCATACTATGGTGTTGTGAAGATATAGTAACAATGTTTACAGGGTATACATGAAGCAGAATATATGGAATGCAGAATATACGTGTATATGAGTAGTGTCTCACCGCATGAATGGTAACAAGTATCAGGAAGTTTAACAAGGTATACATGTGACATGATAGTGGACAAAATATCAGAAATTGTAACAACTAAAACTGAACAATAACATACATGTATCAGGCAAATCATGGTTTTTTATACAATAATAGCAATCAGTATCGTCTGATATTTTAATCAATCTCTTCCAGTGTCCCATACCACTGGCAGTTCATATCGGAGCCTGCACTCTGGATGAACCCATCCGAACATGGCATAGGGTTACCAAGATCCGAACGAGAGAGTGACCAAATAACAAGCGTTCCTGACGTCACTATTGTTTATATCATTTTATTATGTTAATTGAAAACCCAATGGCCAGGGAGTTCTAATCAGGTGGGTGTATCCCGTGCATACCCGGGATCATAGCTCTAAACGGACCCTGACATGCTGAGGCCAGAGCTCTCCGCTAAGAGGGGGACAGGAAACAGGAAGCTCAATGAGCTATAACGGACGGTAGCCAGCGCTACCACGTCCCCTGCAGTGGGACTAACAATGAATCCAAACATCCGCCCGACAAGATCTAGTCAACCGTCAAGTCTCCCATGTTGTATTTATTATATTTAGTCTACACAGTATATCAGGAACAAGAACAGTGCATGATACATGTAACACGATAACATGACATGAGCTTTGTTGATAGCATGAAACAAGATAACGAGAAACAAGAGATGTGGGATTATAGAGGTAGCCCCGTGGCTTAGATCCACGTGGTACTTAGTTTCACACATCACATATCCACAACACTCATGTCCAATGCGGGAATATCAATATCAGTTAACGGGAAACAATCATCTAACAGAAATATAAGAATATACATGCAGCAATTGTCCGTGTAATATGAACAGTGATCCATGCGATAGGAATACAGAAACAATCAACGCCTATATACCGGTGGATCTATGTAATAGTGGTATAAGAACATGAAATAACTATGTACAGAGTATTCACGTAGCGATGATACGACTATTTGAAATGACAGTCTCTAGTGGAGTAGCGTATCTGTGTATCAGTAGTATATGAAATAATAGTGTCATATGTAACTATTTTTATGTGATGGTGATATATGTACATGAAATGACTGTGTCTGGTGTGCTAGTGTGTCCATGTTACGATGCTATAAGTACATGAATAATAGTGTTTAGTATAACTGAGTATCCCTGTAACAGGTGTACATGAATATACAAATAAATGTAATTTATGTAAAGTGATTATCAACATATATACATAATAATATTCAGTGTGAGTCCGGTAACATTGGCCATACCAGAGTAATATCACTGAGATAATCGGGTGTCAGATAGTCATATTTGTAATAACGATTACAATATTATTAAGATGGTCAATATCACAAAATTATCATATATAAAATTATCAATTTTACTTATTCATTTATTAATTAATTTACTTATTTAAATTATTAACTTATTAACCCCAATATTTAGATAATTTATCTACATTTATAGAAATCAAGAAACAAAATAAATAATTATTTTATCAATTATATTTGAAGAGTAATCAAGCATATTTTAATTATGATGATATCTTAAAAATAACAATTTATTAAATAACATTTACAGTGATACATCGATTATCATGATTTAGTAAATAAATAATCAATCAATTTTATTAAACTTGATAAAATATAATTTGTAAAAGAAAAACACTCACATATCTAGTACAGGGATGTAGCTCGTCTTCCTACCATGGTTCAAAGTCGCGGTTTCGGCCGCCAACTCGGCGGACACTGAAACGGATCGGTCTCGACGACTCGGATCAGTCTCGATCAATTCACGCAAAACAATACATAGAAAGCTCAAAAAATTCTGAAAAAATCACGACAAATTATAAAAAAAGTAGACATCAAAATTCATGTATTACATGCCCAAAACAAACTTGTTATGAGAGGGTAATTGAGAAAATATGGTGATTTATAGGGTAAATTTAGAAATTTGAAAGATTTGAGGGGTAAATATGAGAAAAACCAAAAAAGAAAAGAAAATATCTCTCTGGCTCTCCCCCCACCCGATCTCTCTCCCCCCTCACCCGATCTCTCTCTCTCTCCCCCTCACCCGATCTCTTTCTTGATCTCTCCCTCTCTCCTCTCTCACTTACCCACTCTGGCTCTCTCTCCCTCAACGGATCTCTCTCGATCTCTCCCTCTCTCTCCCCTCTCGCTCACCCTCTCTGGCTCTCTCACCCCCAACGGATCTATCTCGATCTCTCTCCCTCTCCTCTCTCGTTCTCCCTCTCTCTGACTCTCTCCCCCTCCCTCCTCTCGATCTCTCCCTCTCTCTCCTCTCGATCTCCCCCTCTCCTCTTTTAACCGATCTCCCTCACCCTCTCACGATGAAGGCGCTCACGGTGAAGGCGATGGTGATGGCGATGGCTCATAGCGACGACAGTAGGTCTCTTCCTTTTTTTTAACCGGTATCGAGCTGGGGGAGAACAGTCGTCCCGACTCGGGGCTGACTCGGCTGAGTTGTTCCGAGTCGATATTGCCCAAACATGCGATTTGGGTATCGAACTCGTCTCGGCGGTGCCGAGACGGATATGACTCTGACGAGTCGTATCCGACTCGGTCGAGTCTTCGAACCATTCTTCCTACGATTGCAACGACTTGAGAATCATCCAAATCGGACACCGAATGCTCTAGATATCGCCCGAATACTAAAAGCATTAAAAATAGGTTAAATATATAAAAATGTAAATATTATAAATTTTCAGGGGGTTTTATGCAAAGTTTACCTTTATTAATTTAGAAGCGGGTTATGGTCGCTTATTGGGTCGGGTTAAGATCCAAATACCCAGACCCAATAACATAAGTGATTGAGCTAATAGGTTAATGGGTGTGGATTTAGATCCATTAAGAGGGAAAGAGAGAGAAAATGAAAGGTAGAGGGAAAATTTCTAGAGAGAGAAAATTAGGTTTTTTGTTTGGAGGAGTGAGAAAAGGATTTTGAAGTGGTCTTGGTGGTGTTAGGCGGTGGAGAGGGAGGTGAGGAGGAAGGGTGCTGACGGCCAAAGGGTGGAGGAAGTGGAGGTGTGGGATTTTAGAGAGAGAAAGTACATGGTAGAGAGAGAAAAGTGGGTTTTTAGAAGGGAAAGAGAGTTTGATGAAGTGGATGGTGTAGTAGGGTGGAGAACCAGGTGGTGGAGCCCCTGGTGGCTGGCGGCCTGAACCATGAAGGAGAGGGAGTAGGAAATCTAGAGAAAGAGAGGAGGAGAAAGTGAGTGCCATTTTGGGGCTTTTTAGAGAGGAAAAATTGGAAAAATTATGGGAGGTGAGGAGAGAGGAACAGCCCAAGGGCTGGCGGCCTTAAAGAAACCAAAGGAGGAGAGAGAAATTAAAGAGAAAAGGTAGAGAGGAGAGAGAAAGTGTGATTTTGGGAGTTTTTAGAGAGAAAAAATTGGAGAAAATTATATGAGGTGTGTGGGTATCTAGGGATGATATTAGATTGTTTCGGGAGCAGCCATGGAGGTGTGAGATTTTTGTAGGTTTTTTAGAGTGAGAAAAATGGGTTTTCTAGAGGGAGATTTTTGGACTTTTTAGAGAGAGAAAGAGTTGGAGAAAATTAGGGAAGGTTTAGGGAAAGTGGAGAAAGGCTATAGTGGTGGAGTGGTTGTAGGAGGTGGTGGTAGGTTTTATGATTTTTAGAGTATTTTTGGAGGGGTTTTTGGTATTTTTCTAGAGAGAAGGGTGGAGGGAGGATGGGAGGAGATCGGCCATGATTTTTGTGGGTGTGGGAGGAGATAAGGAAGAGGGGAAGAAGCTTGTGGGAGAAGCCAAGAGTTGGCTTCTTGAGGAAGCCATAGAATATTCTAGAAAAATGGAGAAAAGGAAAAGAAAGAGAAAGGAAAAGAAAGAGAAAAAGAAAAAGAATTGGAAATGCAAATATGGATTTGTTAGGGGGTTATGTGTAAATGTCCCATGAAAAAATAATATAAAAATAAAAATGAAGAAGATTGAAAAAGAAAATGAATTTTAAGAATGGAGAACAGGAAAGTAGAAGCAGAGAGATATTTAATTAAATAATTATTTAAAAAGAAAAATTGTGAAATTTTTAGGGTAGAATTTAGTGCCAGTGCAGAGTCGTGTACAAATTTCAGGTCAAGCTGAAGAAAATACGTACATGAAATAACTCGTGTACGACCAAAACGTCCAAAATCGTAAAAGGATACGTATTCTGGAATCAGGATATTACAACTTGGGCTACCCAGCAACCTCACATTACATAATTAAATGACATATGACTAAAATGCCCTTACTTATTTAATGGTACAAACTAATAAATTTTTGATTACTTGAATCCTATCAACTTCTCTTGACTTAAAGTTTAGATTTCATTAAGCTTAATCCAAAATTTTAATATTATATTAACTAGAAGGGATATCAACCCAAAATGGTTTTCTACCTGTTAGGCTCTTGTATATTCTTCTTGACCTGCATCTCCTTCATTTTCTTCACCTCCCATTTTTCATCAAAACCCAAAGTCCAAATACAAAATTCTTCTTCTTCACCTTCTTGTCCTTCCATCTCTCACCAAAATCCCGAATCATTTAGCCAGAGATCCAAAATCCAAAACACCAAACTCTTTTCATCTTCTTCTCATCCTACTTTTGATAAAGAAGTCCCAATTCTGAACATCAAATCCTAACAAAAAAGAAACAAGGAAATAAAAAAAGAAAGAAAAAAGAAGCTAAATTCTAATAAAGCCCCAATGCCTAAGTCCTTTCCCTTCTCGATCTAAATCGAATTATATTTGTTCGATGCACCATTGTCATTGTGAGTGGAATGTTGAGAGAACAAATTCAATTGATTAGTAAGTAAATCAAATAAGGGTTTGTGTTGGATTGGCACAACATAAATAATAAATTTAGATGAAAAACAAGCAGAAAAATGTTGGGTTTATTCAATTAATAGTGATACAATCACCCTTTGATGTTTTGAGGAGCTAATTTGAATTTTGATTAAAGTTTTGACCTAAATTCATATAAAACCTTTAGGATTGTGATGATAATGGGATGATAAGAGGTTTTTCCCCCCCTTCTTTTTGGTATTTAGAATTGGGAGATAGGGTGGGGGTTAGGACCATTAGGTTTAGGATTAAGTTTAAAAGATGGGAGAATAATGGAATGGCGTTTTTATTACAAATTTAATGAAGAGAAGGTTTGTCTTTTCTATTTGTCTTTTTTATTATAAAGGATTGCATTTAGGCTTAGGCTAAGAGAACGGAGGAAAAAAGATGCATATAATGAGGACAGTGATGTGAGTATAAACCTATGTTGGTTTTATACCAATTTATAAATTTGTTTAGTGGATAAACCCGTTAATATTATATCATACCGCGTTTACCCATTAACTTGTTATTTGTAGCAGAGGACAAAATGGCAATTTCACGCTTTCGGTTAACGGTGTTTGCTTTTTTAATGTGAAGCAAAAACTTAAAGGCCGTTCGGATGAGCTTATCTAATGAGTGTGTTTATGTGACTTTACTGATTTAACTTAGGCGGTTTAGTGAAATTAATTTCCCCCCTGATATGTTGTAAGTTTGTCTTAAAAGTTTCTTTGTCCTTATGCATTATGTTTTAGTTGCTGGCAGTTTTTCCAACTATACATTCTAATTGCGCATACCAACTATTCAGTTTGAGTTGAAATTCTCTTTTTCGTTCAAATGAGAACTTAATTTTTCTTAATATTTGATTTTATAGCGATCGTGCAAAAGCATTTGGTGAGGCTGCCTTGAAAATGGATAAATGCTACAACAATCTGTCAAGAAAACGTTCTCGAACTGACATTTCATCTAGTGGGCGGTCTAATGCTGCAGTTCCAGGGGGAAGTGCTCTGAAGATGGGATCTCAAAGCCATCTCACTGCGAGCAGTGAGATCGGCCCACAGAAATCTGAAGAAAGGGCAAAAAGTGGTGCCCCTAGCAGAAAAATTCGAACTTCTTTGTTGGATGTATGGGTTTGTAGTCTGAAAGCTTCATTTATCCCTTTGCTTTAAAGTAACTCTAGGGATTGCCCAACATAATTTTGTTCTGATGATCTTGTACCTTTTTTCTTTGTATGTAGCACATGGTTTTCTTTTTCTAAGTCTTGAGTTCGTGCATATTTGTGTTTTGACTAATATATTAGGATTGAGTAGAGTATTTCATATGTTACCCAAATATATGCAGTACCCGTGATGCTCTGATTATGTTGCATGTCTGCTCAATAGCCAAAACATCTGTTGATATCATGCACCATTCATTGTTTATTTAACTCATTGCCTTAGCAATTCAGTAGGTTCATCACCAATTAATACTATTTTAAGATTCTGTAAGCTTTTTAGTTATGGAACTATCTCGTGATATATTTCAATGCGGATTCAGTTGCTGCATCATGATGCCTACTTTTAATCTTTGTTACATATTTGCCCTTTTTAGTGTTTCCTTATAGCTCATGAAAAGTCTATCTATCTATTCGTGAATGCTATCATCTTTGGTGTTTGTGCTCTATGATCGAGCTGTTATTTTTTGTGACTGGAGCTCATATTTTATATTTAATGACTAGATGGATGCACGCACTAATACCACCGCTAGGTCATCGGGACTATGGATAGAGATGTATTCAAACTTGGTAATAGTGGTGCAACACCGCCAGAAGAAAAGTAGGCCACTAGCAACTGCGGTGGATGCTTGGGAAAAATCAAAGATGAAGAAGAAACGGTTGGTCATAAAGTCAGATGCTTCTGGGAATGCAGTTTCGGCGAGACCACATGATGGCGATCGAGAACCGAAACGAGGAATGCAACAAAAGCTTATAGCTGAGGCTAGACCAAGATTAAATAATGCTCATGGCTTCAGGTGGGATATTTCATCACACTCTCTGTTTGGTTCTTTTTTCTGTTTAATCTCACACACACACACACACACACACACACACACACACACACACACACACACACTATCTACCTGCTGCATTAGTCTACATGACGCTAATAACATGGTGCTCATAGCAATCGTTTATATATAAATCAATTTATACGAAGGCTAAAATTTCACCACTTCTTTCTCACAAGAATTCTGCCAAGTTTTTCTCTAGCAATATGTGGTATTGAGTCTTCAGTAATGTTCGTGAAAAATAGAATTGATCCTTCTATTTTTATCTTATCTTTCAAAATTAATTTGAAGAGTAAATTTTTCTACATCTTACGGAAGGTTAAAAGGCAGATATACATTTTCATATTCTGACTACACTGTGACAACTTTGTATCTGATCATATTCAGGCACTCAGAAATAAGGTATTTGTGGGATGGGCAATAAGAGGACTAGAATAACTGTTTTCTTTTACAACAGATCCCCAGTGCTATAAGAAAGCTGTTGTTATCCATCCATTGGGTATTATTGCATATCACCGAGTCATTTTTTAGTTTGTTTCCTGCATCTGGTTTATTGCCATCATTTTCTGCCATCTTTATCAGGTCATGCAATCAAACATATGATTTAGGGAAGCTCATGATGGATGATGTTTGGATGATCCCCATTGTTTATTGCCGCCATTTTCTCCATCCCATCACCCCACACCCCCCAGTCACCAACAAAACGAAGAACATGCTTTCTTTATTAAGTTTATCTCTGTCTATTTCCTCATATTGTTACCCCCATTTGTTATCTATTGACAAACTGTTCTTTCTCATTAAAGAAAGAGTAAATAGATAAACAGAAAGAAGAAATGGATAGGGATGAACTTAGACTGACTTTGTTCTGCGTGTGTGTGCATCGGGCATACGAGTGTATAAACTCAAACTTTGTTCTGTCTTATTAAAAAAAAAGGAGGAATGGATAGGGATAAATGATCTTTCTGTCTCATGAAAAAAGAGAGGAGATAGATATCAACAAACTTGTAGTTGTATAGTAACAAACTTTGTTGTATAAAGGGACGAGGAAACAGATCGGGATAAACTTTCAGCTGTAGAGCAAGAGCTGGATGGATGATGACATCCTTAACGATAGTGATGTAATACCAACCTGGATCGCAATCACCTTCAAATCGTAACCAAAATTTGAAATTGAGAACATGATAAGATTTTAGGTTTTCACCCCTTACGCGGGCTTCTCGCTCAAAATTCGAGAGCAGATAAACTCAAGAATTAAACCAGATAATTTGAGAAAATTTTAATCATTCAATGTTTACTTATTCATTGAGTTGAGCTTTTTATAGTTTATATAGATTCTTACAAAGTGAATTTCTCGGATATAACTGATGTGGTACTAAAAGTAAGATAAACAAAACACATCTTCTAAATAAGTTAAGGCATGAAAAGATAACTGAGAATTGGCGTGATGTCCTCATCAATCCCTCGGGGTGGGAGAAACTCGACCCTGTTGAGTGAGGACTCTCCTCACGAAGCATCTTAATTGGGCCAAGGTGATGGTCGTAGTAGCATCACTGGTATGCCATGTTGATACCATGGTGGTGGAGGTGGAGCTGGTATCCGTGACGGGTCGGCTGTGAAAGATGACAGCTCGATCAAGACATAGAGAGTAGACCAAGGCGCATCATCCCTGCTGAAGACGGAGCTAATACCAGGATCCCATGGGCTATCCAACTCGCAAGCAATGGAAGCAATCCTCTTCAGAGCCCTATCGAAGTCTTTATGCCAAGCGTGCAACTTCCTCACAGCCTCACAGCGACTCGTAACCATCACCGTATTATCAACCGCAAATTCCTGCAAAGTACTATACGGGTACGCAACAAATTTGTGAGTATTATTGCAAATTGCTATCGGCCTAGTGATATCATCAATATATGCATGAAGCAAATGCAATATAGTAGACTCAACTATCTCATTCACGTCATCACTGGCGCTATCAGACATGTGAATTTCATTAATAACCAGTGTGTCGGCACCAACTGCTGTCTTCAATTATACTAACAATATTGGAAGAAACGTGGACTTCCTCAATAACCTTCGAGACGTCAACTTCATCACTAGACACAATTCTAACATGCTGACTCTCCGAAGGACACTGATAATCATAATGTCCATATCCCTCACATTTAGAACTCTCGCCTTAGCATTGACTAGGGTTTTGAAAATCAAGTCCAACCTTAATGCAACATCAAAGACCTCTTCAATAGTGTCTAAGTCATAGGGGCCAGTAATCATAACATGTTTTATTTTAGGTCGTAAACCCCAAACAAATCTAGTTAGAGTCTCAGAAGGGTGCTCTCTCACTTCACTATGATGAGTTAAGTCCTTAAATATGACAATGTAATCATGAACGGACATATGACCCTAATAGAGATTGTGTAGCTGGTCTAAGTGGGGGTCCCTATAGTGCTGACTAGTCATGATGGCTTAAGCAAACAAGCAGATGCAGTGGAGAACTCTAGAGTCAATTAAACTAAATGTATGCACTAAATAAAAAATACCCTAAAGTTTAAGTTCTAAATGCAAAGAAAAATGCATTCCTAAAATGATGAAAAAGCGATAAATCCTGATGCAACCACTAGATCGAAGCAAATAACATTTCAACCAACAAATTATAGCAATCCATATAGTAGTTACAAGTAATCTAACAGCTAACGATTCGGGTCAAGTTACGATATCACCTGAGGGGGAGTCGTTCACGCCCAAACGCAAAAATTCTCGAAGATTCCTCGGAGAAATACTCACACTGAAGAGTCGAAATCGCCCACAAGACTGCTAGACAGCGGTGGTAAGAAGTGAAAGCTTGCTACCTCGAGAATGGCGCAAATCGGGCGCGAATGGGGGCAGAAAGAAGCTCTGAACTGTGGTGCGCTGATCTGCTGAGTTGAATCTGGCAGACGACTGAAGCTTGAACCAGGATATGAAGGTTGTAGATGTGTAGTGTGGCTCTCTAGAATCCGCTGTTTCGAAAACGACTTGATTTGGACTTGAAACGAGCTCTGAATGGCCTTCGGAAGTGCTGTTGCGTTTCTGGACCGAGTCAGGAACCCTCTGGTCCGAGTCAACTCAGTGATAATTCAGGGATGATGTCAGCGATGACGTCGTTTAAGTGTATCGGGTCGGGTTCGGGTTCGAATCACTCAACCCGACCAAACCCGGACCCGCTACCCCCCTTTAAAATGCTGAACGGGTTTAAACCCTCACCCGTTTAGGCACACCTCACCCGATCCTTTCTCTCCTCTTCGCTGTGGGCTAGGGCAAAGACGGAGCGGGAACGACGACGACAGCAACTCGGATCAAGGGCGGAGCTTGGTTGATGTTGTTGTCGATGGCGCAAGGAAGGAGGACTTGGCTGCGAGTATTAGATCTTTGGCGATGATTTCGTCGAGCGGAGGCAAGGACAAGGACGTGGACGTCGGTGTTGAAGGTCGTCGGTGATGATGACGTGGTCGGGCAGAGGTAAGGATGACGACGGCGATGTTGGGGCGCGGCGTTGGAGATCTACAGTGACAACGGCTTCGTCGAGCGGAGGCAAGGACGAGAACGAAGGCGAAGATATTGGAGACCTCTGGTGACATCGACTTCAGTGGTGGAAGGTGACGACGACGGCGACAACTTCGTCGGGTCTGGCGATGATGGCGGCGGAGGACGTGGCTGTCGGTGGCAGCGGGGGACGTGGATGATGATGATGATGGGGTGCTGGTGGGTTGACGACGATCGGCTGGAGTAGTCGGCGAAGCTCTGATGACTGGCGCTTCGACGAAGTTCTTCTGACCTTCGATCGCGATTTCCAAGCGGCGACTGTGACAGGATCTCGATCTATATACTCCTCGGAGACCTGGTGTCGCTGGTGGCGACGGTGATGGTGAGGCGGAGGTGGTGGGTCGGGGATGACGGTGAACGTGGCGGCGGAATTTTGTGGGAGGGGAATTCGGAGATGGGTGAACAGTGTGGATTTGGAATTTGTGGGATTTTTGATGATTTTTTTTGATGGTTCTAAATTTGGAGCTGATGTAGATCTAGGGTTTGGAGAGTGGAAGAGAAATTTGGAACGGGAAAATATGAAGGGGAGTGAAAACTGGGGCTCTGATACAAAAATGAGGTAATACCAACCTGGATCGCAATCACCTTCAAATCGTAACCAAAATTTGAAATTGAGAACATGATAAGATTTGGGTTTTCACCCCTTACGCGGGCTTCTCACCCAAAATTCAAGAGCAGATAAACTCAAGAATTAAACCAGATAATTTGAAGAAATTTTAATCATTCAATGTCTACTTATTCATTGAGTTGAGCCTATTTATATATGCTATTACAAAGTGAACTTCTCGGATATAACCGATGTGGTACTAAAAGCAAGATAAACAAAATACAACATCTTCTAAATAAACTAAGACATGAAAAGATAACTGGGAACTGGTGTGATGTCCTCATCGGATAGTTTCTCCTCTCTGTTAACCAAGTTATTTGTCTGGATGCTCACCGATCAGCTAGATCTGCACTTTCTTGTCTAGCTTGACCAAGCACACATAGGATATTGGGTCTGTGTGTCTCTCTGAGAGTCTGAGGATCATAATTTGCAGGTCTGGGCCTGCAGTTGGAATCACTGGAGTTGGAAACTAGATTCAGCTTCTCAACCAAATGGCAATGCTGTCCGTCCCTTCCTGAGGAATGATCAAGAGAATGGTTCCTTTCCTAATGATAGAAGAGACCGTCTTGTTGGTTCTGACAAGGAAGGTGTTACTCTGAGAGCTGCTAGCAAGTAAGAAATCCTCTATGGAATTAAAATGCTGTAACTGATCTATTGAGTATAGCCACTAAGTTATTTCTTGTTTTTAGATGATACATTTTCCTTTTGTTCTCTTTTTGAAGTTTTTTACCTTTTCCTATTTCTATGTCTTTTCAACTTTATATTTATTTGAATATTATTTCTAATATTATTTTGTTCTTTCATGAAAATTTCAGGCCCAATGGCCGAGAAGAAAATTATACCGCAGCCCTACTTCAATGGTGAAGATGAATACATCTATTCGGGGACCACGATCAAATTCAGGATCAGTGTCCAGGACAACTTCCCCAAACATGAACCATGCCCTGGGAAATTCTGATGACTGGGAGCATTCAAACTCTATGAACAAGATCAGTGGTGTTGTTGGGGCTGTCAATCGCAAACGTTCAACATCTGCACGGTCGTCATCACCTCCTGTAGCACACTGGGTGGACAGAGGCTTCAAAAAATGACACGTGTTGCAAGAAGATCAAATTTACCTCCCGTTGGTTCAAGTCGTGAAGATTTTCCAGCATCAGATATGCAGGATACAGTGGCAGTCAATGATGATGGTTAGGACTCACAAGGTGCCCGTCTGGTAATGCTTCTCAGCAATCAAAATCAAGAGGCGACCAGGTACTCTCTTCCGGATTATCAGAAAGCGAGGACTCTGGAGTTGTTGATAACAAGTCAAAGGACAAGAGCAAGAAATCCAGTGAGATGGAGGAAAAAGCTGGTTCATCCATTCAGAAGGTTGCAACCCTGGCGCTACCTTCAAGGAATAGTAAAGTTGTTGCCGAGGAAGATCAGGAAGATGGTGTTCGGAGGCATAGGAAGATCAGTCGAGGTGCTACTCCTGCAAGGTCCAGCATGCCCACGTCAAATGAGAAGCTTGACTGTGTTCCAACTGCTAAACAAATGAGAAGTGCCAGAATTAATTATGAGAAGATTGAAAGGTTGTATTGTCTGCCTTAAGAATGTAGACCTGCTTAAATATTCTTTTTAAAAATTTTTGCTGAAATTGTGTGCCATATTTCAAGTTTATGGCCTTACTTTGTCTTATCCTGTCCCTCAGTAAATCAAGTCGCCCTCTCACAAAGAAGTGGTCTGAGCGCAAGGGGCAAGCACGTCCAAGACATTCAGCAACTGGTGCACACTCAGAGTTTGCTGGTAATTTTTGTATTTGTTATGGATTGGGTTTGTGGGTGGATAACATCTTGTCCTTTAATGTTGCGCACTTCTCTTTATTTATCAGTATTTATTACCAGTATTTCCCTTTTCAGGAGAATCTGATGATGACCATGAAGAGCTTTTAGCTGCTGCAAATGCTGCCTTGAATACAAGTATTATGCTTGCACATGTTATTCTTCCTTTAGATGATTATATTGCTTATTGAAAAAAAAATAAAGGATGCAATGTTTTTTCTAGCAGGGAAAGGCTTAAGTAAATTCTGGGAGCTAAATGAGGAATTTTTTGGTTTTCTATCTGCAGAAGACCAAGAATTCTTGAACATGCAGGTAAAATGAAATCACACCCCCCCCCCCCCCCCCCACACACACACACACACACACACACACACACGCACACGCACACACACACACACACACAAAAAAAAAAAAAAAAAAAAAAAAAACTCTCTTTTATTTACGCTATTTAGTTTGTGACATCTCAAAATTATAGCACACTAACATGTCAAAAATTATGTTCGCCAACCAGATCCGCCTTTCAGACGACGCTGCTAGTGTTTGCACTTCTGGAGATGGTCAGAAGCTGAAGGTACTGTCTTTTCACTTTTTGCATCAGCATTTCTTTTCTATTCTTGGTTCTTCAAGTTATCTGAACCTCCTATGTAAAATGTACTATTATTTGTTGAGCTCATCCTCCCCTTATATTGTTGGTTCTATTGTATGCTTGTATCATTTGTTATTTATATGAATTTTATTGTCTCTCTTATATGAGTTGTGTTGTAAATTACCAGCACTTGTGTTGGAAGTAGCTTATCTAATATTCTTAACAATACATGCTTTTAGCCTGCTAATAGTGGAGGTTTTGGTTCTTATTACAACATTTGATTAACGAATTGAGCTAATTTCTTTCCTGGCAGGGTGACTTTGATCACAGTTCAGTTCCGTCAACTCCTACCCTTTCTAGCAAAGATGGGTATGTTGGAAGCCCAAATGGAACTATAAGCTTGAATGAGCGTCTGAGGATTATTGACACTGCTAACCAATCAAAGCATGCTGAACCTTTCCTAGAAGATTTAGTGCTGGGAAATGGGTCTCAAATTGGAGTTTCAATTTGTCAAGCACTTCTTTCAGCTATCATCGAGGAAGAAGAGATTGAAAATTTTAACCACAAAAACAATGAAGAAGACTACTTTTATGGAAATGCATATGGACTGCATTTTGATGTTGATGCAGAGTTGAAATCAAAAAGTTTGAACCTCCAGTCTTTTGGACATTCCAAGTTGCAGACAGAGCTGCTCTTTACTCTTATAAGGCTAATACTGGTTGGGGATACCATGATGAACTGACACTGGACATGGGGAGTAACGGTCACCTAGATGAATTAGTACCTAACCTGGCAGTCCCTTCTAGCCCAGCATGCATTGAATTTCAGTATAACCAGATGTGCTTTAGCGATAGGATTCTTCTGGAACTGGGTGAAATTGGAGTCTACCCAGAGCCCGTGGTAAGTATAACCTGGAAAAACTCATCTAAAGTAGAGTTGTCTTTCAGATATATTTCTATCTTACCTGGAATAAGTCTTTTTCTTCTCCCAGAGTTTAATGCTTAGTGCTTTAAGCTATAATCAACTGGACCGCACAGTCCTTCACAAAATTTATCACTGTTATCACAGTAATTTCTGTTTAGGACTTGGATATTATAACATAGGTAGCAAGATATATGCCATGGATCATAATATTTCTTAGACATTCATTTGAAGGCTCTTTATGGGATCAACATGAGTTTCTTTTATTTGTTGAAAGTCTTTGCAGAATTATGCCCCACTTAATGTTTGATATACCAGCACAGGCTATTCTTCAGATTTCTCCAATTTTTGTTCTCTTAGACAATTTGAAGCTTTCTTTACAATTTTTTTGTGGTTATATTCTTCTTTTTCTCGCACAAACACATAATTTCCTATTAGAAATTTACTTCCATTATCTTAAATTCTTTGCCTCCTATGAAGTATGGCACATACACAGGAAACACCAACATGAAACTGGCACGCTATAAGACAATGCCTCAAAAAGTAGGACACGAGGACATGATGACATGACACTAAAACATACATATATACATACATACATGCATATTTAGATACACATAAAAGGGAAAAATTTAAACTCTATGTTATGAAACACAAATTGGAGATCCACTCCATTCAAGTTGATCTGCATCATTAGGAGTGCCCAAA
>JAVJIF010010861.1:0-98787 GCA_038442645.1 Agave tequilana | reverse complement strand
TCCTAAATGCTTGGTGGATGAAGATAAATACATGTGCAAGGATGAGATTCGTTTTTGAAGGAAATTGGATAAAGGGTAACTTGATTTCTAAGTTATCTCGAAAATCCAATATGAAGAGTCAGGATCCAGCATCCAGAAGCATATACCCAGATGGACGGACCAGGGGAGGCCACGCGCCAAAGCGCGTGGCCAGCCGCCACTACCAGGCCGCGGAAACGCGGCCCAAGCCGCGTTTCCGCGGCAATCTTGCCTTATCCATCTACCAGTTTTCGTGGAGGAGTTTATCCGGGACTCTATCGCCTTCTGCACCTATAAATATCCCTGCAGGCGCAGCAGAGAGCGCATCCAGAGAAAATTAGGGTTTTTCTTTAGCTTTTCTAAAATTCTGCAAAGTTGTAATTTTATTTCAAAGGCATTGTGGAAGGAGGAGCTTGTATTTGGAGACATCTATTCGAATAAAGGTTACCTCTTTTGCATATTTAATTCTTGTCAAGTTTATTTCTCTGTGATCTATTGTTTCAGTTTTTAATCTGCGATCTCTTGTTTTCATTTCTTCTTCTTTGACAATTTTTCTAATTAAGAAATAAAAAAATAAAAAAGAGAAAATATAAAAAAAATGATGTCTAACTAATTCCTTGTGTGGTTTGCTGATCTCTTAAGCAACCCTAGGGCAAGTTAGGATTTGAATCGATTGATGACTAGTCTTTAGAAACCCTAGGACTAAAGATTGTTTTTCTTGAAGATTAAACTGATAATTAGATTTCCTAAAATAGGTTGCACATTTAAATAACTCTTCATGACTTCATACTTAAGAACTAGGACAACCTAAATTTAAGATTAATCTTTTCTTAAGCTGTACTTAGATGTTAGGATGAAACATTGTTTAGTTTTTGATAATGCAACTTAAGTAGAATCTAGTATCATCTTTTCTTACTTGAATCATTCTTAATAACCTAGGGTAAATCACATATATCTCAAGATGAAATTCAACATCCAAAGACTTGCATGGTGGGTTGTGGTAGTAGATCAGTAAAACCATACTTCTTTGCTCATATACACTTCAAATCTAATCCCTCCTTTGTTTTATTTGAAGCATACAGAGAAGTCGGCCGAAAAGCTTGCATCGCATCCTTCCCTGAGGATCACGACCCGCTTTGGCCCTTGCTACAGCGGATAGCATTGAGACTAAGAATTTTACAACTCAATTTCTTATTTACAAATTCTTAAAAACTCAATCAAAATTTTGGCGCCGTTGCCGGGGAGGGACGGTAAGTTTTTCTCTAAAAATAAATTTTTTAACTAATTCTTTTATTCTTTCTGTTTGCAGGTTTGGAGAACAGGGAAACTGACTGCAGAAGTGGACATATAGCAACTCTGTGCCTCTGCCCTTGAAGGCAGAGCACAAGATCCTATTTTAGAGCCGCGAAAACGCGGCAATTGCCGCGAAACCGCGGCCTGAGTAGTTCCCTACTGATCCATCTTTTTGCAGGTTGCTGCAAATTGCAATATCTGTCTACTGCTCTGTTAAACTTTGTTCTGTGATAACCCTGCTTACTGCTAATTAATCAACAGTAAAATACTTGTTGTTAAAGATAAAAATTGATTAGACGTTTGCATATTAGGCACGTGTCTTTTCAATTCCTTTATTTTTACTGTTGAAGAGTGCTGGAGCAAGGTACGTTCGCATTGCATGTAGAATAGGACTCATCTCTTGGTTGATGCTTTGAGTGAATCTTATTTACATATTTTGTACACTTGCACAAATTTATTTTAAGGGCATAACCCATTAACAAGATAAGGTGGGGATTTCATCACCCTTCCTTAGCCCAAAAATCATATCCCAAGCACTCACTAACCCAAGCCTAACTTAAAATTAGTAGACGTTGGCCCTAGGGACATCTCGGACTCAATTAGGAGATTATCCTAAGGGGGAACGGTGTTGGAAGTTGACTCTTGCCAAATCAGTGTCTAGGAAGGGGATTGAGGGCCGAAAGCTCGAAGATTGGTGGTTATTTAATTAAGGAACGTCTTTGACGGAAAACCTCACACCAATCTTATCCTGACCTGGCTGATTAACTTGTGGTCAAAGTCTGCACCCTACCTCCCGTGGACAGTCTAACCAGTTAGGAGTCGTCTAGGTCATAGGTCTACCCTAACTTAGGTTAGAATTTTTTTTCTTTTTGTTTGCTTCTTGTTTGTTTTCTTTTGTCTGTGTTTGTGTGATATGGCATACAATAATAATTTTCCAATTTTAATCCATATTACACACCTAACTCTTTTTCGGATATTACCAACCCGGCATATCATAATTTTGACCAACCTAGTGTGCCGGAATGGTCTTATCCGAATGTATATAACCATACCCCCCCATCTTATAACCATAATTTCCATAATAGTTTCAACTCTTCACAGAGTTCATGGGGTTTCGTTTCCCCCGAGTCAAATTTTCAACCGACTTGTCCTCCGTCTCCACCTTGTCCACAATATTCCCAAGAATCATACTCAGATCCACCCAGTCAGAATAGAATACCATCTATCCAGGAAATGATGAGTATGCATGAGTCCAAGCAACAATTACCATCAATCGCAGACATGATTATGCGTGAGTCCACCGACTCACAACTTCATCACGATTACACTTCATCCTTTCAAGTCCAATCACAACATGATGCACCTATCAACTATGAAAGGATGCTTGCAGCAATGACTCAGGCTAGATTAGCCCGTGATCATGATATAGATATGATGGTTCAATCTTTACGTTCTCACCGTTCGGCTATTTCTGATATCGCTGACCACTCTCTTAGAGCCGACGAACCAAGTTGCTTTGGACAACAAGATTCTAATTCAGTGCCATCATGTGAACTTACCGAAACTCTAAATTTTGATAGTTTGACAAGTTTTCCTTTCCTGAAATAGATCTTGAGCATGAATATGATCATGAACCCCAACTTGATGATTCAATTTTGCTTCCTGATTCAATAATGACTCCGGTGTCTCCACCTGATTTCACTTTTTTCGAGTCAACATTGGATCCTGTGCCAATTCATCATGAATTTGAATCACCCATTTTTGATGATCATATTGAACTTGACCAATTGTGCAATTTTGAAAGTCGCATAGATAAATTGGCAAGTTCTCATTTTTATGAAATTGAACCCAATGAGATATGTGACCTAGATTCTCAAATCTGTGATCAAGTTTAAATTCCCGAATCATTATTGACTCCTGTTTTGTTACCCTACTTAGGTAATCTTTTAGAGTCAGTCTTGATTCCCACACCTATCATTCCTGAACTTGAATCACCAACATTGAGTCACATTCCATTGTGGGAAGATTATTGTGGACTTGAGCTTCAACTTATTGATTTGGACCCACTTCCTGAACCTAGCCCGACTCCTGAACCCTTACTTGATTTAAGTTTCTTTCCTGAGTCGGTATTCGTTCCGCACTTATGACGTCCAAGTCAATCATTCCATCTTTTCACACTCCATTCTGGGACAAGGCGGTTGATACAATTGACTCGGAATTTATTATGAAATTTGAAATTTTGATGGGTGGACTTGTTTAAAAATAATCATACATACATTGTAGTAGGTTATATAAGAAAAATTTCTGGTGGGTTCCCTCGAATTCCACAAAAAGTAGATTGGGCCGCATTTCGTGGACCAATTAGACCACCACCGGAACCACCACCTTGAGGTAACTTCTGCCTTCCCTTATTCTTTTTCATGCATATATGCATTCATTCATACATTGAGGACAATGCATGAGATAAGTGTAGGGGTAGGCTTTACTAACATACTAACATAGTTAAAAACTAACCAAAATTTTCTAATTAAAAAAAATTATAAAAAGGACTATATTTTGACTTATCTTTTGAAAAAATCTAAGTTAGTCTTAAGAATTAGGAAAATCATGATTAGGATTTCTAAAAACTTGGTCAAAATAAATAAATTGTTGAATTTTTAGGTATAGGAGGATAAATTGAATAAGTAGTTAGTCTTAATTTTTACCTTAATGAAATGTGCATACCTAATGCATATCTAGGATTCTAAGACAAAGACCCTTGTGCCTTATATAAAAAAAAATCACTAATTAAGCTGGATACATGTGCCTCAAGAAGCATAAGTATTCACGCCTAAAGGTGAGTTTACAAATAAAGTCCTTAGTTTTGTGGCCTAGTTCACTCAAATTTGAGTCCGCGGTGTTTTCTCACCTGGTGCCCTAAAGCCAGCCGGTTTGGGAGTCATCGACTTTAAGTTCGCTACATGGGTGGATTAGAAAGCCTAAGAAGACTAAGAAATATATTATATGTATTAACACATCTAATAGTCAATTAGTTAGGTATGAGGGCCTCAAGAAGCCTTGATGCTTACACGAAAGAAAATTAGATGAGTTATACATATAAAAAAAAAAGAAAGAAAAATATATATATATATATATATATATAAAGAGGCATGAGAGTGCAAGTTAAGGAATTCCTAGTAAAAATCCATAAGGATGCATATGATTTTTGGTAACGAAAAAGACTATACACAAATCCAATTTGATCCTTACTTAAAATGGATAACAATTTACTCTATAAAGACTAAGTTTAAGAATGAATAAAATGAGGATCCTAAGAACTTATAGATTACTTAGTCTTTTCAAAAGTATTTCAAATATTTCCTTTTTATGGATTTTGTGGGTGTAATCCGCTGAAAACCCTCACGAGGCAACACACTCGTCCTCTAGGGTAACCTAGGGGTTTAACGGCTTGTTGCACGTGCTAAGTGCAACTGTGATTCCTACGAAAGTGAGTTAGGATAGATTAATTTTTCTTCTTTTTCTTTTTCTTTTTGATTTTTACTCGAGGACGAGCAAAAAGATAAGTGTGGGGGGTGGATAGGTAGTGAAAAGTGCATATTTATCATTACATTTACCATCACATTTTCATATTTATTCCTATAATTTTGCACTATTACTAATGTTTTATTATTTATTGTGTGCAGGCCTTGAGTAATAAAAAAATAAAGAAATAAAAGCCAAAAGAAGCCCAAAAAGCCCATGTCCAAGCCCATGTGCAAAAGTTGCAAATTACCAAGTGTAAAATTTACAATTACTAAAAGAAGAGGGAAGGGATAGACTTCTACTCAACCCTAGTTGCTTGCAAGACAATCCTAAAGATAAAAGGAGAAGAGTTTAAAGATAAATTCGGATTCAGACTGTACATGTTGTTTAGTATTTAGATCATATTTTGCTACAGATATTCAAATCCAAATGATGATTAAGATGCTCCAGAAATACGATTTGAAGACCTATAACTCTTATGTTGATCAAACTTTCCAATTCAATCCGCAGATAAGACATATTCGGTGATCAACATGATAACAAGTTGCAGGACAGAGTTGTACTGGGACTCTACTTCTTCCAGCTCCTATAAATACCCCTGCAGAGCAACAGAGAAGGGCACACAAAAAATACAGAGCTAAAAGCTAGGGTTTTTAGGCTTTCTTCTAGTTGTAGGTTAGGTTTTATTTTCGTTTTTCTTTTGTAATTTTTGTAACTGAGAGTGGAGGATGCTTTCATGGAGGAAGAAGTTCATACTTGTACTGAGGTGACATCGGTGTAAGTCTTACTTTTCCCCCATTGTTAATAAAATCTACTCAAGGTTGGTTTTGTTTTTATTCTTGTTTCATTGTTGCTCTATTCTTGCTTTATCTTTGTTTTTTCTATTCTTGTTCTATGTCATTGTTTCTCTCTGATGTTTTGTAAACCATGAGATCCGATTGCTTCGAGACTGCCTAGCCGACGAAGTGCCCTTGATGGCCTATGGAGATGAACAAGCCTTCTCTTGCTAGTCTTTTCTTTTTGTAGTGTAGATCACGAAGGTGGAAGATCCTATACGCAATACTTGAACGCCTTCAAAGACAAGGTAAGTCGTCGTACATGGATCAAAGGTAAGCAGGGCAGAAGAGGTATGTATGTGTTAGAGTTT
Source organism: Agave tequilana (assembly GCA_038442645.1). Classification (NCBI taxonomy): domain Eukaryota; kingdom Viridiplantae; phylum Streptophyta; class Magnoliopsida; order Asparagales; family Asparagaceae; genus Agave; species Agave tequilana. The sequence goes on along the minus strand of JAVJIF010010861.1, from coordinate 92,807 downwards.
TATTTCTTTGTAATTTTAGTTTAGATCACCAACTCCAACTCATTCTTTTCTTCCCAACTCATTGTAAATACCATACTTCTCATTGTAAATACCATTGTAACTAACAAACTAAATAAAAAAGAGATAACTTACTTAAAAGCTTCCATCGCTAGTCCCTCCCTGAGGATCATGACCCGCATAGCCATTGCTACCGCGGATTAGAATTGAGCACCTTGCACATCTTTACTTCTAAATCTAATATTCTATATTTTGTGTGCAGGAAAACCTCAATCAGTTTCCAAGGGGTGACTGGCACCCTGTCCTGTTCTTATTCATGTTATAATTGTTCCTGACTACCTGGCGGTAGGGCCTGGTTCAGCTCTAGGAGTCTGGGCTATGGTCCCGGGTATATACAGGACCCACCCAAATCATGGACAATATCTCCAACCGATCAGTTTCAATAATTTAGGACCCTGATTGACATGTGCAGCAGGCGTAGTATGGGATACGTCTGTTACAGGTGGCAATTGGTGTTCGCTGACATAATAAATAATAAGGTATTGTAATTGATTGTCTTTGCATGATACATGTATGTATATTGGACACCCGATATTACACCTGACCTGATTGGACATCTGACTCTAGTACTTACTGACTCTACTCGTCTGATATATAGATTGTGATAGACACCTGATTGGATACATGACTGGACAGACACTCTACTGTGTGCTATCTACATTACTGTTTATTTACTTTATTCATGCCATTTCTTATTCCAGTATATATATTTTCTTTATCTGCTCATATGTAATATGCACATGCACTTTCTAGTTTATTCTTACACATTCACTAGGAGTTCTGACTTCCTGAATTTGCATATCTAGATCTGTGGCTATTTATTGTTGATCAGGTATTTGAAGAGGATTACATGTGTTACGAGGAGTTGGAGTCTCTCTTTTCTTGATTATAGGTATTCTTGCTCTTTTATTCATGTTATTTCTTAATTCTATCTATATCATGTTCACTTGTCATTTCTTTTCTTTATTCATTTGCTATCATTGTGTTAGATATTTATATGTCATATTGCAGTGATATTGATTTATCATAGTAGATTTTATAACTTGTTCAGGTTACTTTAGGCTTAGCATATGTGCGTGGGGTATTTTTCTCACGTACATATGTCACCGACCTTCATCGCGACTCCGTTTTCGCGTATTGTGGGAAGCGGGGGCGTGACAGGGTTTTCTTGGTATCAGAGCCAGGTTTACTCAAGGAGGACCTAATTCTTACCGGTTACCTGAGACAAGTTATATTTATACTACAGTAAATATATACTATTCACATGACGATACTGAGTCCACTTAAGAATTAATCGTCCTCCCTTTCGGAATTCATCTCTTGAACTTTTGATATCCCATATTCCAACTCTTCTTCTATAGTAATCTTGGCTCCATCTTGATTCTCATTCTTCTTCTCGATTTCATTTTCTGATTTTATCTCTTAGAATTGGTCACTCCATTCTGAAGTTGATAACAAAGATCAGAGCGCGCAGCGAAAACAGGTGGACCCATGATAAAGTAAGAAGCGGCATGGAAGTTTTATCTTCTCCCTTGATCTTGATTTGCTATCATTCCCTACTTTATAATTTCGAGGACGAAATGTTTATAAGGTGGGTAGAATGTAATATCTCCTAGTCAATAATACTGTATTATTATTTTTAGATATCTTATTTGGCTTTACCTGCCATTTTGTTAATAACTTGATTTATAGTTATTATTATTAGATATACAAATTATTTCTAAGATATTAACATTGGCTATATTTATTATTGCCATTATCACTTATTAATCTTATTAATTACTATTACTATTATTATTAATTATTATTCTTAGTAATGAGTGTTTCATTATGATTATAATTATTATTGTTATTGTTATGGTTATTTTAATTATTATTAGTAGTATTGTTAACTATTATTATTTTTAATATTATTATTATGTATTGGTATTATTGTTATAAATTATTATTACTAGAGTATTAGTATTAGTATCTTTAATTATTATTATTTATTTCTATTATTACATGATTAATTATTATTATTATTTATCATCATTTTTATTATTAATATTATTGCCTAAATTATTATTTTTTCCCTCCTTGATCTTTTCCCGATACTTATTTATCTAAACCCGAAACCCACCAACCCAATAACCATAACCCAAAACCCAATCCCTATATAATCCTATTTTAATTCAAATCCTAGGCCTAACTACCTAATTCAAATCCTTTCTAATCAAATCTTTATTCTAACAAACCAAATCAAAAATCTTAACTAATCCTAATCTAAATACTAACAAAAATCATATCTATCCTAACTTATACAAATCAAATCTTATTTTCAATATCATAACCTTAATTAATTCTATCATAAACTACTAAGTCAAGCAGTTTGAACCCAATTGAAATTCTGATTTTTAAAATTCCTAATAATCTATAAAAGCCTAAACTGCTTCTTTTTCTACCTCAAAAGAAAAACCATGACCCAACTCTCCCCACCTCCTTCTTTCTTTTCTCCTCCAGTAGAGGATGAATAAAAGGGATTTTGAAGTGTAGAGATTGAGGAACATGCAAAGGGAGATCAAAACTAAGTAAGTAATCTATTTTCTCAAAATTTATTTGATATAAATAATTTATTAAAATCATGTCTGTACCATGATCTCCATGAATATTTTTATATATCAAAATCTAATCTAAAATCTTACTAAAATACATGTGAGGATATACCAACCCATATTTTAAATTACATATTTTTCCAGAATTTTTACAGTAAAAGATTTAAAAAATAAATAAATAAATATATTGGCCGCTGCTCTCGGCCAGGCCGAGAGCAGCTCGACCCGGCTCACTGGCCCAGCCTGGCCTGGACAGGGCTTGTCCGAGCCCGGGCCAAGCCTGGCCAAGCCTGGGCGCAAGCAGCCCAGGCTGCGCAGTGGGCTGGGCCAGCCCACTGCGCAGCAGCAACAACTCCATTTAAAAAAAAATTAAGAGGTCGAACTAGACCCGGTCTGGCCGAGCCCGGGCCTGGCCGGGCTGGGTTGCAAAGGGAGGCCCAAGGGGGAAAAAGAAAAAAAAGAAAGAAAGAAAGAAAGAAGAATTGCATATTAAAATAATCAGATAAAAATAAAAAAATAGAGAAAAATATAAGCAATAGTCTATAATGCTTTTGCTTTCTATGATAAAAATTTTAGACTAATACCAATATAAATTAACTCAAGCCACCCACTTTAAAGTCATTTTTCTTAATGGTAAATTCAGCCCGTTAAACATTTTAATGGTTTAAAGCCTATTAAAAATCCAACAAAAATTAGAAATTGGATCAGACTAAACATACTAAATTCATTAGATCCAGAGAATATATTCCTAACCCCCAAACTAATTAATCAAGATTAAAACTTTTTAAAACTCCTAAGGATGTTTAAAAAATCTAACAATTTCTATTGAAATGAACTATGTAGATTTATCGGGGCCTTATGATTTTAGTGCTTTAGACTTGGGATCGAGTTCAGGTGAGTGTTCTTTTTCTCCTTCAGTTAACAAGGTTTTTGTGATAATTGATTTTATTTTGTTATGTAATTATGCTACTAAAATTTTCTGAGATGATATTTGTGAGTATTATTTCCTCATTCACCATTGCAGAAATATATGTGTGTGTGTGTTGCTTGTTTTATTTCATGTGACCATCTGCCTTATTATACTAGTATGATTACCCATATTATTTCATGAGGTACCAGTGAGTGTTCACTTTAATTATATAGCTTACTTGAGTACCATTCAGTATCTTTTCATGTGTTAGTTGTTTGACGTTATAGACTCAGGACTAGTTATAGTATTACCTTAGACTGTGACTTGTTTCGACCTATAGATTGACTGATCTAATTCATATTTGAGGACAGATAGCATCACTCATGTGTAGTATTTATCAGACAATTATTTGGTGAATTGAAACTTGCAAAATAATTACATGTTGATTGATTGGTGAGTTGATGAGGGCTAGATTGTCAGGTGTTAGTTTCTTATATGTTTAAGGATATTTGGAGTACTCGATAGTTTTTGATGTTACCTTATTGCTATTGAGCATCATATGTATATGGTTGGATCTTAGTATTGTGATATTGGACTTATGTCATTTTATGTGTAACCATTTTGGATTCAGAATTAGTTATGATAAATCTTAGAATATAAATTGATTGATCTGAGGTTGATTGGTTCATGATTGAGATTAAAGATTCATATTTTATGTGGAGTACTTATCAGACTTGATATTCATGTACTTGATGATAAGTTAGATGAGAATTCATTGTATTTTGAGAGTGTATTATATATGAAGTTACCTTATTAAAACACTGTTCTTCTGATACCTGGACTGATAGAGACTTAGTTAGAATTAGAATTGATTGACATGAGAATTGGTATTCGTTTCAAAGGATTTTGATCGATGTTCTGATGAGATTGATGTAGTTGGATCCGTAGTTGTGAGTATTTCCTATTTTACCCATGATTATACTGTTTGAGTTTTGATATCTTGTTGATGTTGATTATCAGACGTAGAGGCATCTTCGATTCCATATTGCTTGAGGAGTAGGAATAGATTGGGTTGACCTGACTGGTGGCATATATATGCATAATTGACTAGTTACTTGGATGTCTGGATCTTGTGTTTGAACTTAATGGAAGTGAGAGCGTATGATGGTCTTAATTAAGATTGGATAGTGATGACTGATTAGATATAGATGAGTTTGTATTTATATATTGGGACTTGGATATATCGATGACTTTGAGGATTTGAGTTGATTGAATATTTCGCCCGGATTAATTTATTCATGCCAGCAGGTCATGACTTATTCTGAATATCATGATTTACCTGAAGAACTTCACTGATTATACATGATATTTACCTGATAACTATATTGTTTATGTTACTATAATTACTGAGAAAATATTGTATACTGTAACAACACTCTCATGTTATACTTGTTACATGTCCGGTTATACCGGTATCCTGTTCACTAACATTTTATATCCTGTTATACAGTATCCTGATTACACATGTTGACGTTGTTACCCATCGAGTTATCCCAGTGGTCTAGGTAACATGTACATTAAATAATCTTGATAAACTAATGACATGATATTAAAACAACTTACACTGAGATTTTGAAAATTGATGGAGGAGACGTCGTCTATATTTTGGGTGGACCTAGGATATAGGTTGCGCAGCCAAAAGAGGGTTTTACTGCAGGGTTCCCAAGGGATGACTGGCACCCCCATCATGTTCCTGTTCCTGTTCTGTTCCTGTTATACATGTTCCTGACTACCTAGCGGTAGGGCCTGGTTCTGCGGGAGGAGTCTAGGCCATGGTCCCGGGAATGTATGGTACGGGACGCACCTAAAGTATGGACAATGTCTCCAACCGATCAGTTTCAATAACCCTGATTGACATGTGCAGTAGGCGTAGTAGGGGATGCATCTATTACATATGGCAATAGGTAATCGCTAACATAATTAATAAAAAGGTACTGTAATTGATTGTCTTTGCCTGATACATGTATGTATGTTAGACACCAGATATTACACCTGACCTGATTGGATATCTGACTCTAGTACTGACTGACTCTATCCACCTGATATATAAATTATTATAGACACCTGATAGGATAAATGACTGGACACATATTCTACTGTGTACTATCCACATTACTGTTTATTTACTTTATTCATGTAATTTTTATTTTGGTATATATATATTCTTTATCTGCTCACATGTTATATGCACATGCACTTTTCAGTTTATTCTTACACATTCACTAGGAGTTATGACTCCCTGGATTTGCATATCCACATCTGTGGCTATTTATTATTGATCAGGTATTTGGAGAGGATTACATATGTTACGAGGAGTTAGAGTCTCTCTTTTCTTGAGTATAGGTATTCTTGCTTTTTTATTCATGTTATTTCCTGATTCTATCTATAGCATGTTTAGTTGTTATTTCTTTCATTTATTCATCTGCTATCATTGTATTAAATATTTATATGTCATATTACAGTGATACTGATTTACCATAGTAGATTTTATAGCCCGTTCAGGTTACTTTAGACTTAGCGTATGTGTGTGGGGTATTTTTCTCGCGTACATACATCGTCGACCTTCGTTGCGACTCCATTTTCGCGTATTTTAGAAGCGGGGCATGATAATAAGCCTCCACCAAGCCCCTCCGTCCAGTTCCACCGCCGCGCTCTCCACCGGCGAGGCCTCAGATCCGGCGACGTTCCACAACGACCCCCTCCTCTCTGGCGGCCATCCCCACTCTGGCACCCCCATTTCTCCTCTCTCACCAAATCCCCCCTCTTTCTACATCTTCTCTCTCTTTCTCTTCCTCCCCACAACCTATGCCTCCTTCTGACCTACCTCCTCCCCGACCACCACCAATAGCACCACCTCAACCACCACACCCTCAACTCCATCACCCACCATCATCATTTACCACCTCCACCTTCATTTCCCCTGTCACCACCACCTCCACCTTCATTTTGAAAGTACACCTAGAGGGGGTGAATAGGTGTACTAGCTAAACTAGGGCAAATGATGCGAAATTTAAAAACTAATTGCAAACACACCAAGAGTGAGTCTGAATTCCCCGTGAAGGGCTCTAGAGCTACTCCTCTAGATTCCTCTAAATTAAGAGTTGAGGTGCTTTAATAAGTTCTCTTGGTTGAACACAAATGTAAGCACAAACAAACCATATCTAGCGTATGAATATGAACAATGTAAAGCAATGTAAGATATAAAAGAGAGTAGAGAGTTGAGACAAAAGATTCAAACGCAAACAACGGGATATGTTTCGAGGTTCAAGCCACTGCTTTACGTCCTCGCCTTCACACAGAAGGATTTTCAACTATCCACTAAGGATCTTTCACAAAAGAACCTCCACTGAGAAATTATAATTACAAACTTGGAGTACACAACTCCTCTCTCTCTCCTCTACACAAGAGGAAGGCACAAAGCCAAAGCAATGAAAAAATTACAATCTTGGTGATAACAAAGATCATAAACAACTCTTAGTGATCTCAATAGACCACAAATAATTTTATTACAAAAACATGATCCTATAAATATGTATAGAATTGATAGCTTATGTGTAAGAAAAGAAAGTATTTTGGAAAAGAAACAACAAAAAAATATTTGGGAAAAATTTTAGATAGATATGAAATTGAAGAACAAAAACATTTCCCAAAGCTTGATTTTCTTTGATTTTCTAAAAACTTTGAAAACAAATAAAGATATGATTTTAAGCACAAAAACTCTTTTGAAAAACTACCTGAAAACTCTAGAGAAATAGAGAAATTTTGTTCTTGAAAAACTTGGTTAAAAAAGCCCTCAAGACCATTTATATAGGGTTATGGAAATATAACCGTTAGGGTCCAGTTTTTTTATTTTCTTTGAGTCTATGTGTCTTTCTATTTTTAATTTAGTTAGTCCAGTCATAGTTAGGCCAGTTAGTATAGTCTTTAGTATTTAATGAGTCTTTATGTATCTTTTTCTCTAACCTATGTGCCAAATATACTGTTAGTGATACATGATAAACTCAGATGCATCCTCCCCATACAAAGAGTCTTTTGGTTATTTCTGCAACTGGATTTCTCGATGCACTGTGAGTTTTTTCCAATTCCAGCATACTGTTATATATTTTACGTATGTATTCTTGTATGCCTGGTTGTTATGATTGCGTGCACTTATCTGGATGTGCGTATTACATGCTATATTCTGTTTATTTCTGTATTCATTTGAATGCATGTGGACATGACACAATTTAGATGGGGGGAGATTCATATTTGTTTTGAAGAGTCTTTTTACTTTGTTTTGAAGAGTCTTTTTACTTTGTTTTTAAGACCATTTTCTTTGTTTTCATTTAGTATTCTATTTCTTGAAAATTAGGAGTTTGTTTAGTTTTCATCTTTTTAGGAATTTTTGGTAAAAAAAAAAAGTACAAAAAGTTAGCTAGTTTGTACGTGAATTAATATCCATGTGTAGATTTTAAAGGTATAATAAAGATGAGAAAGTTGCAGAGTTTTAAGATAAAAGTAAAATTTAAAAACTGAAATACCATCTAAACTTTGTTGAAGTGATTGTGTGCATACATACACCATTAGTTCAAAAGCTTGGGATATTGATTACAATTTGAATACTTCGAAGAAAAAAATTAATTATGTCATGTTTTGTGGCTTCAGTTGCTTGAGTAATTAAGTTCGTAGGAGTGTCTCTATACTTAATGAAATCACCTAGAGGGGGGTGAATAGGTGATGGCTATAGAACAATAACAAATAATGCGGAATAAAAACTAACTAATAAACCAAGCAATATTGCAAGTAATATGATAAAGCATTACTATATAATTGCACAATATAAACTTAGAGGAGTGAGTAGAGTTAAAGGAAATGGTAGATGGCAATTGCAAACACGGAGGAATTGTTTCGAGGTTCGAGCCACCGCTCTACATCCTCGCCTTCACCGTAATGAAGGGTTTAGCACTATGCTTGATCCTGAGAGATCACCACTCAACAAGTTCTCTCCAAGAACAACTAGGACCCGCAAGTACCTCTCACTTGGTGCCGCAACACCTTATGCGTACGAACCCGCAAGCTCACTTCAGGCTGCAACCTCTACAACTCGAATACACGAAGAAGTGATCTTCTTCTTGATCACCAAATGGAAAAGGCTCACAAATTTAATCCTATAACCAGGATGAAAAGTTGATTGCTTTGAGATTGATGTGAGTGAGAAGCTCTGAAGATTTGAAGTGGAGAAACAAGCTTGAGAAAATATTGATTTTAAATCTAGGCTCAAAAACCTTTCTTTTGAAATTTTCTCGCAAAAACTTGGAAGTTATGAATACAAATCTTAATAATTCATTCTATAATATTTTCTACAATATATATATATATATATATATATATATATATATATATATATATATATGTATAGGTTCAAAATATAAGTGAGAAACCCAATATGACTGTTGTTGATTAGAAACTAATCCAGAATCGATAATATAGCTGTTAGGGTCAATTATTGCCAGAAATGGCTCTGCGATCGACCGGCCCGTCAACCGCCAACGGTCATATTTTTGACCACTGGCCAACATCGGTCGGCTGCCCAGTCGACCGATCAAAACAGAAATATAGGGTTTACAGTCGGCCGAAGCTGCGGTCGATCAATGTGCATAGGTGCTTAAGTGTGCATGTCTGTTGATAGCCCGGTCGACTGTCCGATCGACCGCCCGATCACTAACCCAAGGACAAAACTGAAATACAGAAAAGTTTTGAATTTCTTGAAAACAAAACATACTTCATGTATATTTTTAAAACACTATGTCTGATCCTAGATCAACACATACAAAGTATAGAAGTTGTTTTGAAAAACTATAAAAATCATTTTTAAATAGTTCTTTTCAAAACAAAAAAAAATACCATTTTCAAAAACTGAACATAGTTATCAAAAACTCTTTTCAATAGTTTAGAAGAAAAAACAACCATAATAAATCTTTTGTCTGTGTGTGAATCTCTAGAGCAATTTAAATCTCTTGTCTTGATTTTGACAAAACTAAATCTTACATTTCTAAGAAAGAAAAACAATTTCTTTTACATATATCTTCCATCTTGAAATCTTTTTGATCTCTTAATCTTGAAACCAAATTTGGGTTCTTTGAGTGTTCTTTGAATACTCGGGCTCTCGGATCTCTTAGATGATCGCTTCCAAACTTGTGAGTCTTAAGCAAAGCTAATCATTCTTGATTTTCCTGAAATTTATATAAACAAAGGTTTATTAGTACAAAATAACTTCATGAGTTTCATCATTATCAAAATTAGGGTTAAAGGTTATTTGTCCAACAATCTTCTTATTTTTGATGATGACAATGAAATCACCTAGAGGGGGGGGTGAATAGGTGATGGCTATATGAAATATGGCAATAATGCGGAATTTAAAATTTAACACACAAATAGCACAAATATAGACTTGCAATAAATAGAACAATAAAGGTGCAAGAATTAAAAGGAGTAGAGTTGAGAGAAAATTCGAGCAAACGCAAACGCAAGGATGTGTTTCCGAGGTTCGAGCCACGCTCTAAGTCCCCGCCTTCACACTTGAAGGATTTGCACTACTATCGTTGATCCCACCGGATCGCCAATACAAGGACACACTTGTCCCTACACTTGTGATGCCGCAACACCACCCGAAGCTCACTAGCTCCCTTGAGGCCGATGCCTCTACAACTTCACTCAATAAGAAAGGTGATCACACTTGATCAAAATAGCTCACTTGCACAATCCTAGAACCAATGATATAGATGTAGAGCTTGGGATTGTGGTGTGCAAAAACTAGAGAGAAGGTAGAGGAATAGGCTACAAGTTGGGTGTTGGGAATTTAGGCTTTGAAAAATCTTTTGTAAAAGAAAGGCTTTGAAATTCTTTGTAAAACTCTTGTGAAATCTTTTGGAATTCTTTTGCAAATGTTATCTTATCAATATGAGGTGACCCTCTATTTATAGGGGTCAAAACAGCCTCACAAAATCGTTGGTATCAAATCCCAAAAGAGAATCAGCCAGAAAAAAAAATAGCTGTTGGATCTGTCAGAGCTTTTGACAGTGTCCGGTCGACCGGGCCGGTCGACCGCCAACGGTCAAAAATCCGACCGTTGGGCAGCAGCGGTCGACCGTCCCGGTCGACCCAATTTACCCGAGAGCACTGCAGAGTGCTCGGTCGACCGGGTCGGTCGACTGATAGCACATGCAGAGTGCTCGGTCGACCGGGTCGGTCGGCCGACGTACACATGCACAGTTTGTGCACGTTGTATCCGTCGGTCGACCGGAACGGTCGACCGGTCTCTGTTAGTTCTGAAAAATCAGAACTTCCAGAAAACCAGAAACTGGGATTTTGGTTTTGGTTTTGGGTTAAATATTTTTGGACCTTGTAAAACTTAGAGTATGAGCATATGTCACTACTCTAACTTGTAAAAACATTTTGATAAAAATTCCTTTTGATCTTGTTTTGTCCAAAAGTTTGATTTTCCAAATTCAAACTATATTTCAAAAAACATGTTATTGCTGAAACTAAATTGTAAATGGATTTTGAAAACCTAATTTTTTTTGAAGCCATAAAGAGTGTGTGCGTGATAATCCCATAACTCTAATTCTATCATCTAGGTTTTGACAAAATATCTAAAAAATAAAAATAAAATACAAATCTTGATTTTCTTCGTGTCTTGATCTCAACTTGGTATTCTCTTCATCATCTTGATCCCAAAGCCTCCTAGTGTGCATAGCTTGGGAATCTACATCTTTGCGGCGTCCAAACTTGTGAGTCTTTATAGTGGAGCCGTCACATCAACCTGTTTAAGAACCTGAAATACTTTGAAACACAAATGTTAAATACATAACTAAATATGGTTTGTTATCATCAAAATAACCATGGAGATATAGGGCAAATGGCCTTTGGGCCAACTATCTCCCCCTTTTTGATGATGACAAAACATATGTAGTTATCACAAAATATTTTGGGTAGAGACTTCAAATGAAGCTCCCCCTCAACACATGCATATCATAAATGACACAAATCATACTCAGGCATAGTATAAAAAATGACAAACACCATATTTCCATGCCAACAAGTACTCATGTCATAGAGCAAATACTCATGTCATAGATAAAGATAGAACATGGGTTCATACAAAAGGATACATATAAAGAAACACGTCCACAAAGCATAATAGAAAATACATGTAGAAATATGTCCAAATACATGTCCAAAACAAAATAAATACTACATGTCCAAAACACACAAATATCCAAACACACAAAGTACTACATCACAAAATATCTCTCTCAAGATAACTCTCCCCAAATAACTCTCCCCCTTTTTGACATCATCAAAAGGGGAGGTCACACCTCAGCACCAGCATCACCGTCATCGCCGTCATCGTCTCTGTCATCATCGCCGTCATTGTCGCCGTCCTCTGACGAGTGCTCCATGCCTTCGGTCATAGTCTTGTCACCATCACCATCTTTCTCTGAAGAAGATGAAGAAGCTGCCGCCTCCTCTAGATCAATGCTGTCAACCCGAGGTCGAGGTGGAGGAGCAGATGATGGAGCTCTGGTAGGAAATGGAGGACCAATGGAGGGAAGTGGACGAGCGATGGAAGTAGGATCAGGAGGAATCATGTCGAATTTTGTGAAAAGAGCCTCAAACTGTACATCCATGAATCTCATGGAGTCAGCAATATACGACATGTCATTCCGGATACGTGAGTCCAACTCCGCCCGAGAAGCGGCCTCACGCTGGAAACGTGCGTCCATCTCTGCACGAAGAGCTGCATCGCGCTGCTCAATCCAGGCCTGATGTGCCTCGAACTGAGAGCGGACCTCAGAGGAGATAAAAGCCTGAAACTCTGGAGGTAAAACAGGGGCAGATGCAGAAGAAGTCCCTGGGGCTGAAGAAGACCCTGGGGCAGAAGATAATCCTGGAATAATAGGAGGGGGAACAGGAGGTTGCACAGGAGCGTGTCGACGCAACTGAGCTTCCATCCTCTTCAAAAGAACTCCATCAATGTTGATTTGAGGATCATCAGGACTCTCAGCAGAAAGATCAAAGATTAGGGCATTGAGAAGATGGGTGATCAACATGCCATAAGGCAAGCTTCTACCCGACATACGAATCTGGTCGGAACCCATATGGGAAGCTATGAGTCGAGGAAAGTTTATTCTAATGCCTCGCAGAAGGCAATAGATGATCAAAGGTACAGAACCCCTAGCATGGCTGTATTCGCCAGATTTGGGGACAAGGTTGTAGAAAATTATTTTGGCTAGGACTTGGGAAGTGAGGGTAAACTGACTCACTACTTCGTTCCTTACCAAACCGGGGTTGTCATCCCCGTGAATCAAAGCAGAGGCGGTAAGCGCAGACTCACCGTCAGGATAGGACTCGAAAGTATGCAGGTCAAAGGTATAAACATCAGCTCCACCAGGGGAGAGATGCAGGATTTCAGCGAATCGACCGATGCTCAGGTCAATGTCCCTGCCTAGGACTCTAGATTGGATACGGTTCCCATCAAATGAGTAATTTGCATAAAAATAGGGAACGAGTGAAGTGTAGACTTGTTCTTTAATTGTCAAGAACTCGTTTAAGGAGTTGTTCCTAATGATGTGGGGAATGTTCAAGTGGTCAAAATCTTGAAGAGCAACAAACCTCCCCGAATTGATATTTCTTTTGGAGAGATTGACATAACGATTTTCAGCAACCTCATTTATAAAGGGTCTTTTAGGTTTATGAGCTACTGATTTGCCTTTCTCAGTCCTAGTTCTCTTAGAAGTAGACATGTTCTTGAATAAAAATCAGATTTTTAGGTCAACACAAGTTAGGGCACGATCTAGAATGTTATAGCAACCTAAAATCTTGACAAAGGATAGTAGATCTAGAAACAAGAAGTGAAGAACAGAGGGAAAAATTCGATTTTTTACCTTAACAGAGAAGAACCAAAACCCTAGACTGAAAATCTTGAATTTCTTCGAATCCAGCGGATGGATGGTCCTGAAATCGAAGATCTGGCACTAGATGGAGGGATTAGAGGTGGGTTTTTAATTGATTAGGATTTGGATGAGAGATTGGAGGGATAGAAAATTTTAGAAAGAGGAGGGAGACGGGTTCGTCAAGTTTGAGTGAGAGAGAGAGAGAAAAAACGTGAAAAGAAATAACAGATATAGGGCAGAATCCGTCGAATGGTCGACCGGGGTTGACTTTCGGTCGACCGAGGACAACCCGAGAGTTCTGAATTTTCAGAACGGTCGACCGGGACTCAAAGTCGGTCGACCCAGAAAACCCGAGAGCACAGCAGGCTCTGAGCGGTCGACCGAGATTATAGTCGGTCGACCGATACCACAGCAGAAAATAAAAATAATTATTTCAAGCGAAGTCGGTCGACCGCGACTAAGAGTCGGTCGACCGGCTTTGCCTGAAAAACAGTCCTGCAGTATCAGCCCCAAAAAAATTTAAAAGAAATTTTAATAAATTACAAATATGATATATTATACATACAGGATTACAAACAACATGTTTTAATCTTTATTAAGTTGTTATGTCAACCAAAGTTACACACAAGACATTTTATTTTATTTTTCATTTAAATACAAAGTTTTAGAGATGTTGAAGCCGAATACCCAGTGACGGGTTCTGAACTTTTTCCTCTTGATTCCTCTTGAATGAGTTGAGGCGCGCAATTGCCATCTCTAAGGTATTTGTTTTAAATATGAAAATTTTACAAAAGTTTATTTTTAGTTATTAAAATAAGGTGTATATATATAAGTATATAATCACAAATTATACATGTGGACATACAATGGACATGGTATACATAAACAAAAGCAAAAGATATACAAGCATGGCATATACACAATTATGATAGAGAAGTAAGTTTACACTAACATATATATCCAAATAGCATAAGGTAAACTAACAATCCTACACAATTGTATATAAACAAAAATTAAAACTCTTAAATGGAGATGTTACCAATTTACGGGCAATCTCCAAAATTAGGTGCCTCCACGATAGCGATGCAATCTTGATGTGTTCTTTAAGCTTTGTTGCATCCACCACCCGGGCACCGTTTCCTCCTAAGTCTTGGAGGGAGAAGATCCACCTGTTTCATCTAAAATTGGTGGGTCTTTTGGTACCCAAATCTTTGTGGGTCCTTGGGGTTAGATCCGGGGCGAACCCAAACAAATTTATTCTTTACATTATTTTTAGCATAGCAAAACTTTTCTAAATGACCTTTGCGGCCACAATGTGTGCAAATGTAAATTCTACCACTACTATACATAAATGCATGATTATGTGTGTGTGCATGTTTATGTGATCGTGTAGAATGTTTGTGATGAACATGTTTCCCTTGGGCTATTCCTTTGGGAAATCTAGATGCAAGCTTGTTGAAATCAAATGCACACCTTTTAAGAGTAGAGTCTAAAACTTCAACCCGTTTTTGAATCTCTACAAATTCATTTTTATTACAAGAGACCATGGGGGTTTTTCCTTTATTTGCCAATTTATATTTTTCAAAATCACTTTTCAATTTTTCAAAAGCACTAGATAAAACATTCTTCTCATTTAAGCAAATATCATATTTATTCTTTAAGACATCATTTTCCTTTTTCAATTTCTTATTATGAGATTGTGAAATCTCATACCTATGTTGCAATTCTTCAAAAAATTGAGCAAGTTCATCCATTGTAAGATCATCATCATCAATAGAAGTTTCTAGACATACCTTAGATGAATCCTCACCTTGTGCCATAAAGCACATGTTGGCGGTGTCGATCTCCTCCTCGGATTCTGACTCCGTATCATCCCATGTAGCGGCCAAAGCTTTCTTCTTCTTCCCATGCTTGGAGGTGGTTGCTTGGAGAGCGGGGCAATCGGCAATTAGGTGACCGATCTTCTTGCAATGGAAGCAAGGACCGGGTTCTTCTCTTTTCTTCTCGTACCTTCCTTGAGGTTTCCCTCTTCGGAAGTTGCTTTGCCGTCCCTTCTTGTAGAACATCTTGCCCACCTTCCGGATGAGCATGGCGGAGTCCTCATCGCAATCCTCCGATGAGTCGTCTTCTTGTGTATGGTAGGAGTGGCTTTGAAGGCAATGGTCTTCTTCTTTGGTGCCTCCGTTCTTCTCGTACCTTCATCTCCATCTCATGCGTCTTGAGATTTCTGATGAAGCCGGAGAAGTCCATCTCCTCTCGATCGTTGAGCTCCTTGAGTGTAGTAGCCTTTACTTCCCACGCCTTGGGAAGAGCTCTAATGACTTTTCGAATCTTTTGGTCATTGTCGATCTTGTCACCTAAAGAAGACAATGCATTAGTTATTTTAGTAAAGCGAGTGAGCATGTCATCAATGCTCTCATTGTCAATCATATAAAAATTCTCATATTGAGAACGTAGCAAGTCAATCTTAGCTCTTTTGACTTGTGACGTTCCCTCATGAGTCACAATAAGAATGTTCCAAATCTCAAATGCGGATTTACAGTTTATAATGCGTGCAAGGTCATCCTCATTCAATGCTTGGGTTAATGCATATTGGGCTCTAGCATTGGCCTCATAGTCTTTGGAAGTATCCTCGGACCATGTGCTCTCATCGGTGGTAGGTTCAATAAAATCTTTGGTAATGGCCCTAGCTACTCTAACACCTAAGGATTTCAAAAAGAGGTTCATCTTGACCTTCCAAATTGGAAAGTTCAAGCCATCAAATTTGGGTGGAGATTTAATGCTAGAAAAGTCCATGGATGCCATGTATGAATAGTAAGATGCACAAGATATGAATAATGCAACAAATGGTTATAGCCAAAAGTAAGGATTTCCCTAAGGTGGTTAAACCAAATACTAGGGTTAGGCTCTGATACCAATTGAAATCACCTAGAGGGGGGGTGAATAGGTGATGGCTATATGAAATATGGCAATAATGCGGAATTTAAAATTTAACACACAAATAGCACAAATATAGACTTGCAATAAATAGAACAATAAAGGTGCAAGAATTAAAAGGAGTAGAGTTGAGAGAAAATTCGAGCAAACGCAAACACAAGGATGTGTTTCCGAGGTTCGAGCCACGCTCTACGTCCCCGCCTTCACACTTGAAGGATTTGCACTACTATCGTTGATCCCACCGGATCGCCAATACAAGGACACACTTGTCCCTACACTTGTGATGCCGCAACACCACCCGAAGCTCACTAGCTCCCTTGAGGCCGATGCCTCTACAACTTCACTCAATAAGAAAGGTGATCACACTTGATCAAAATAGCTCACTTGCACAATCCTAGAACCAATGATATAGATGTAGAGCTTGGGATTGTGGTGTGCAAAAACTAGAGAGAAGGTAGAGGAATAGGCTACAAGTTGGGTGTTGGGAATTTAGGCTTTGAAAAATCTTTTGTAAAAGAAAGGCTTTGAAATTCTTTGTAAAACTCTTGTGAAATCTTTGGAATTCTTTTGCAAATGTTGTCTTATCAATATGAGGTGACCCTCTATTTATAGGGGTCAAAAACAGCCTCACAAACTTGTTGGTATCAAATCCCAAAAGAGAATCAGCCAGAAAAAAAAATAGCTGTTGGATCTGTCAGAGCTTTTGACAGTGTCCGGTCGACCGGGCCGGTCGACCGGGCCGGTCGACCGCCAACGGTCAAAAATCCGACCGTTGGGCAGCAGCGGTCGACCGTCCCGGTCGACCCAATTTACCCGAGAGCACTGCAGAGTGCTCGGTCGACCGGGTCGGTCGACTGATAGCACATGCAGAGTGCTCGGTCGACCGGGTCGGTCGGCCGACGTACACATGCACAGTTTGTGCACGTTGTATCCGTCGGTCGACTGGAACGGTCGACCGGTCTCTGTTAGTTCTGAAAAATCAGAACTTCCAGAAAACCAGAAACTGGGATTTTGGTTTTGGTTTTGGGTTAAATATTTTTGGACCTTGTAAAACTTAGAGTATGAGCATATGTCACTACTCTAACTTGTAAAAACATTTTGATAAAAATTCCTTTTGATCTTGTTTTGTCCAAAAGTTTGATTTTCCAAATTCAAACTATATTTTCAAAAAACATGTTATTGCTGAAACTAAATTGTAAATGGATTTTGAAAACCTAATTTTTTTTGAAGCCATAAAGAGTGTGTGTGTGATAATCCCATAACTCTACTTCTATCATCTAGGTTTTGACAAAATATCTAAAAAATAAAAATAAAATACAAATCTTGATTTTCTTCGTGTCTTGATCTCAACTTGGTATTCTCTTCATCATCTTGATCCCAAAGCCTCCTAGTGTGCATAGCTTGGGAATCTACATCTTTGCGGCGTCCAAACTTGTGAGTCTTTATAGTGGAGCCGTCACATCAACCTGTTTAAGAACCTGAAATACTTTGAAACACAAATGTTAAATACATAACTAAATATGGTTTGTTATCATCAAAATAACCATGGAGATATAGGGCAAATGGCCTTTGGGCCAACAGACAAAACTCATATAGTTATTTTACATAAATCGGTGACTTCAAGTGAAGTCCCCCTAAACATATGCATATATGAAGGATTACATTTAAGTTCAATGCAATAGAAAAGTGTGCTTATAAGATATGTATCAACTGAGCTCAAAGATAGCAATCATGTATACAAAGATATGAAAAAATAGTATAGGTATGCATGAATGGTTTCCTCCAACCATCCAACCTCAACCTACCAAATAAAGGGATGATATGAATGTTCTTCAAGTATAAAGAGTAGCATGCATAACATCACAATCATCACAGATAATAAAGGATATAATAGTGCATAACTAATCAAGAACCATATCGACCAAATATTAAGTGTTAATTCATCGCCATACACAAAATATCAATACAAGATACATAATATCATGAAGTTACAAGTGTTAAATTATTACAAATCCAAGAAGTTTTCCAAAAACACAAAATATATAAAACAATTTACAAATCCATGAAGTTTTCCAAAGGCACAAAATATATAAAACAATGTACTTAGAGAAAATACACAACCAAAAACTATTTTAAGATAACTAAACATCATAACATCATCCATCCTTCTTCTTCTTCTCCCTTTTTTGTCAACATCAAAAAGGTGGAAACTTAAGCATCTTCCTTGTCAATAAGCTCGTGTCGAGCTGGAAGTGAGGATCTAAAGAAGGATCAATCACCAGATGATATGCTTCTGACGGATTAGATAGAGCAATCCAGGGATCAAATGGAGGACTCGCAGCAGGAAGAGGCTAAGAATAACCATCAGGAATAAGAATAGGCCAATCATTCTTAGAGAACCCAACATCGCTGCATCTCTAAAGATATCAAATCGAAGAATAGACATAAGACATCATTTTGATACTCATTTCGAAGATCTTGTTGATTTGCCAAGATCTTCTCTGTGATAACAGTGAAACTCAAAGATAGATCACTAATCTGAATCATGAGAGCAGAGTATGGGTCTGCAGATAAAGAGGAGGATCCATAAACAAATTATGGTGGAGGCTGAACTAGAAGGGGTTAAGTATGAGCATGAGTGCCAGCATGCATCCTGTTAAGAAGAGTGCGATCAATATCGACAGAAGGAACAAGGACATTCTCGCAAGAGAGATAAGTTCTGAGATGCTTAAACAGACTATTAAGGATCATTACAAAAGGAAGATTTCTGCTCAGGATTAGGAGATGCTTTAAAAGCATGAAATCGATGATGAGTCTAGGGATATTAACTCTAATGCTTTTCAGAAGGTAATAGATAAGGAGTGGAGCACATCCCCGACCATGACTATATTCCCCTGATTTCGAGAGATCATAAATACAATCTAGACAAGAACTTAGGTGGGAAGTGTGTAGTACTTCACCTCCTCCTTTCCCATCAGATGGGTTGTCATCATCATAAAAAAGACAAGAAGCGGTGAGAGCAGTCTCACCGTCAGGGTTCTCAAAATCATAAAAATCTAGACTAAAAATCTCCATACCCTCACAAGACAACTGAAAATTCGATCGAATCTTTCAAGAGTGATATTGATGTCAACATCTCTAACATGAGATTGGATATGATTATCATGGAAGTTAAGATTAGAGTAGAAGAGTTGGACAAGATCGGATAGACTTGTTCTTTGAAAGTAACAAAATATTCCAAAAAACTGGATCTCAAAATATTAGCGAGATTTAGATGTTCAAAATAGCAAGCACTACAGACCGACCAGATATAACATGCTTTTTGCAGATAACAGAATGATTATACTTAGTATTTTCTGATACAAACAAGGATTTAGATTTAGAATATTCAGGTTTCTTTGATTTGTCAAGTTCTCATGTCTAACACGTTTTGCAGACTAGTGAAACCCAAACTAGGTAGATGGGAACAGAAATTAAGCAAGCAATTAGATGAAATTGACTGGATTAAGGTAAAAACAAAATTGATAGAGATTAAGAGGTTTTACCCTAGTGAAAACAGCAAATTTCTCCTCCAATCAAGAGTAGATAATGTATTCAAGTGATCTCCAAGAAATTTTGAGAGGAAATTAAGAGATTAGAGAGTATTTGGAAGAGAAAGGGAGTGGGTAAGAAAAGAAGAAGTTAGCGGGAAAAGGAGAAATAGATGAAGAGGAGAAAAACTAGGTTTTAAGAGAACTAAATGTGACAGTTACCGAAGGTCGGTCAACCGAACAAACCTGAGAACATTGACAATGAAAAATCATCCAAAATCTGTCAATCGGTCAGTCTATCGACAAATCCAATAAGTCCTGACAGGCTTACTTGGTCGACCGAAGTGAGAGTTCAAAAACTCTCTAAGTACTCGGTCGACCTGGACTCCCCAAAAAACAGAAGTTTTTGAAATTAAAGATGTTTTGTTAACTAAAAATATTAAATAAATATGTAAATATATAAAATGGGTAAAATCATTTTAGACATGATATAGTCAAAGAAAAATCATATAAAACTTTTGTATATATATTCCAAAAATATCATAAAACTATAAAAAAATCACATAAATTATTTAAATCACAACTTAATAGATTTAAATAAGAATAAAGCTGGATTCTCTTTATGGGCTTTGAACTTCTCCTCGTAATTCCTGTGGACTAAGAGCGGAGGTGCTTATTGCTTTCTTATTTGTATGCTTGAATTAGGAAATAAATAATATTATTAATATTTTCAAAACTTTGTATATTTGTTTATATATGCAACTAAGCATGTGCAATATCAAATACACTCATAGATATTTAGCATGATAAACACAAGTAGAGTCTATGCTATCAACATGTATGTATTCTATATAAACAATCATGATAACATATCAAATGAAATTGAACATTATACTAATTATAATTGAAGCAAGCTACTTCATAAAAAATCATATAAATTATTTTTGATAGTTACATATGCATGTAATAAGTCATCCGACTCATCAATACTAAGCAAAAAATCATGTATTGAGTTCTACACTATTTGACATAAACATGTAAGCAAAGTAATCTTAAATAAAATAGAGATGTTACCAATATGCGCAAGCAATCTCCAAAAGGTGGTGATCTCCCACCCAGCTCCCTTGATAGTGATGCATTAACTTTGTTGATTGATTGAAGCTGAACCTGCACAAAAAAAAAGTTTAGAATTAAAAATTAAGAGCGTGCTAGGTTGTTCAATACTACCTTTATAGCAAGTGGCTATGGGTCATGATTCACAAGAAGGGACTGCGATGAAAGTGTTAAGTAAGTCTTTGTAAGTTAATAGAACCGGTTAAAATATTTCTTCTTTATTTTGAGAGAGAAAATAAAACGTGTTAAGAGTTAAGTTAGAAGAGAAGTTAGAAGAAGAGAAGAAGTTGATATTGTTGTTTTAAGATAAAAAGGAAAACAAAGTTAAGAAAATGAAAATAATTAAAAGAGTAGGAAAGAGTTGGTTGAAAGTGTGTTTCTAAACTAAGAACTGAAAATAAAGAAAGTAAAGATCTAAAAGTGTACTTACCTCTTATGTTGATTATCATACCTTGAATCATCAGCGAAAGCTTACGTTTCTTCAGAGGTGATCAATGCATTACCCATAAGATCGGACTCAGTCTTCGTCCATATTATATCATCAAGACGAGCAAGCAAAAAAATAATATGGACACTTAAAAGGAGGAATCTATTATCATGAGTTATTAGTGTCACTCGCAAAGGCAAGACATATTTTGATGCTACTAGCTTCACTCGGATATTTAATCAAACATAAAAGGCAAAGTAAAAAAGAAGAAGAAAAGTAAACTTTTAATTTGATTGAAAAACAATGAAAGAAATGACACAAAATTACATCGGTGTCACTTCTCAATATAATCCTCTCTCTCTTTTTAACATTAATCTTTTCTCTAATCTAAGTTTACATAGAATAGAAAATTACATAAATAAAAAGAAAATAATAAGTTAAACCTAAAGAGAAAAGCCTAATTCTAAACTCTATGCTGGAGTGGTGCTCGTCTTCATATGAAAAATGTAGTATTTATAGGAGAAATGGAGTGGGGAAGAGCGTATGAAGATAGGGAGAGCTTATGCTCCCCAACCGCTTCAACCAAGCCAAGAAAACGCGGCTTTGGCCACGTTTTTTTGGCTAGGATCTGGCCAACTAGCCAGATCCAAGGGCGCATGGTTTTAATTCTTCCGATATCTCTTTTTATCCACTTGGTTTTTTAGTTTGTTCTCTGGATTTGGCGATATCCCTGTTGATCTTCAAGTTAACCAAATGGATCTATAGATATCTGAATTTAACTGATTTTCATTTAGTGTTGTCTTCTCTGATACGCTCTGATCTACGCTTATCTCCCTAAATCTTCTGAATATTTGTCTCAATCCTTCATTTTGATTAAACTCATTTAAATCAGAATTTAAGTAGGCTTTTGGGTTTGTTTTCTCTCCGTCTCCATTAAACAAGGCATGCACACATTTAGACAATAAATAGAACTAAATAGCAAAGTTTATTAAAAAATAAATGGGGGAATGTAATAGGAAATATGCAAACTATGTGTACCATCATTAATCCTTCAAGCTCCAATGCATCCACCACCAAAACACCATCTTCCCCTAAGTCTTCGAGGAGGACACCTACACCAATTAAATTCAGTGTGTTCTTTGGTACTCATATCTTCTTAGGTCTAATCGGGTTAGTACTTTTCTGAACCCAAACATCTTTATCTTTCAAATTTAAGTTAGCATAATAAAATTTGACTAAATGGTCTTTGCGGCCATACATGTGTACATCTTACCATAAATATATGCATGGTTGTAATGTGCATTGTGAGCATAATTGGTGGGTGCATGTGAAGTTTGTTTCCCTTGGATTTTTCCCTTTGTAAATAAAAATTAACTTTTTCATATTGAAAGCGTAAATCTTAAACTAGAATCTAAATTATTCATTTTATTTTTCAAAGATTCAAACTTAATTTGATCAAAACTCATTTTAGGGCTTTTGCCCTTAAAATATGTTTGTGAGCATTAAAATCATCCTTTTGAAAACATAAAGATATTTCTTCTTTTTCTTTAAAACAACTTCAAGTTTATTTTTCAAAAACTCATTTTCATTTCTTAGTTTTTTATTTTGAATATTAGAAAGCTCGTATCTATTTTGTAGATCTTCAAAAAAATAAGCTAGTTCATCTATTGGAAGTTCATCATCATCTAGAGAGGGTTCGAAAGTTATGTTTGTTGATTCCTCTCTGTTTGCCATGAAGCAAATATTAGCGGTGTCGATCTCTTCTTCATCAAACTAAGTTTGTTTCCCTTGGGTTTTTTGGAAACAAAGAATCTAACTTTTTCATATTGAAAGCATAAATCTTTAAATTAGAATCTAAATTATTCAATCTATTTTTGAAAGATTCAAACTTAATTTTATCAAAGCTCAATTTAGGGCTTTGCCCTTACAAATATGTTTGAGAGCATCAATACCATCCTTAGTCTTTTGAAAACACAAAGATAGTTCTTTTTTTCTTTAAAAACAACTTCAAGTCAAAAACTCATTTTTAATTTTTTTTTAATATTAGAAAGATCGTATCTATTTTGTAGATCTTCAAAAAAGTGAGCTAGTTCATGCATTGTAAGTCCCATGTCGTCACCATGGTTGTCTTCTTCTTGTGTAATTTCTTGGAGGTTGTAACTTGAAGTGAGGGGCAATCTGCTATGAGATGTCACGTCTTCTTGCAATGGTAGCAACGACCTATTTCCACTTTTTTCCTTTCAAATTTGCCTTGAGGTCTTGTTCTTTGAAAGTTGCTTTACCTTCTCTTTTTATAGAACATCTGTCATGCCCTGCTTTCCACTATAGCAAGATAAGCATGTGACTTGGGCTGGCGAAAGGAGCATGTTAAGTCTCTAACTTGCAAATTATGTCATTCTTTTTTTCTTTCTGTTGCGTATACATATCAAGTTCCAATAGAGTACACATACATGAAACAAAACTAATCAAAAGATTTATTCGACTAAAAAAGTTCAAAATCAAATAACTGGTACAAACCCAAATACTGATAAATGAGTCCTCTCTTATTCATAAATCTATGAAATAAAGCAAATAACTAAAGGAAATCTCCAAGTTAACTATTAAGCTCCAACAGGCTCCTTGTAGTAGCACTCGTCTCTAGCTGGTGTCTCCATGTACTCTTCACTATCTAGGGCAAGTAAATCCCGGGGAGTCAGAATCTTCCGACAAGTACAAAGGAACGAAAATATGTAGTATGTATATAGCACGCAGATGTATATGAGTAAGAAAAGGACATGCAATTGCAATTAGTGATACTTATGTTCATTGACGCAACCATACATTTGTAGCATGAGTTTATTACTGAATTCAGTCATATAGTATCCAAGTCGTGATGATAAACAAGCGTTCACCAAGCATAAGTATAGTCATAGCATGAAGTAAGTTATGTAAACAAGTATAGCTAAATAATCAATCAGCAGTAATCATCACAAGAACACACAGCTACAAGGTTAATTATAAAGATATTCTTAGGGTTACTAATTAGATTAGACTACCCCAACTCCCACGTGCAGTGGACGTACCCCATCCTACACCTATTATGCATGTCAATTGGGTCCTAAGACGTAAAAATGACTGCATCCCATGCCACAGCTTATTTCTGTATATCAATCAATGATATCATTATTTAAAAACTGCTAGTGAAAAAATGTCCGTATACCCTAGCGAAAATTATGCCAGGAGTAATATAGTATAGTAGTATATAAGTAGAATGAGCTTACCACTAACCCATGTCACAAAGTAACATGCACCATATAAAATAAATACCACCATACCTTGTACATAAGTAGAGGTAATCAAGGTACACTTTCTCAGTTTCCACCATCAATTTCCCCCATATTGACTCCATATCTTGTCATTTTTGCAACCAATTTTATTTTAGAATATGAATATCCTTATGTGAACCAAATACCAAGAACAACCATGCCACCTTTTCCTTGTCAAGCCCATATAACACCATGTACCACTTTTTCAAGTAATTCTAAGTACATGCTTCACGCAAGCGCTTATCCATGTCATTTAAACTTTCATGTTCATATTTATGTCCAAGATGTTCATGTGGTAATTCCTATAACATGGAGTCTTTTACGTGAAAGAGATCAATCATGTTGGTAATAGGTCAAAGTTTGTTAAAGTTTCTTTTTAAAACTAGACGTGGGGCTATTCAAGTTATTATGAATGATTAAACAAATTTTTTAGTAAACTACTTAGCAAAACCTTGTCATAGCAAATATTTTCACGAATATAATCAACTTATAGGAAATAATTTTCTATAATAAATAATGTTGTATAAATCAATTTTTATGTAAATTATCAATAAAGAGAAATTTGAGGCTTTTTTGCACAACTGCAAGTAAGGAAAAATGGAAATATACTTTAAAATAGCAAACCGAACTCAATTGATTTTTAGAAAATATCTAGGGACTAAACGGTAATATTTCAGGGTTGAAAATAGTTTTCAGAGGTTATAAAGGCTAAACAGTAATATTTCAGAGTTGAAAACAGTTTTCTGAAGTTACAGAGGCTAAACAGCAGTTATCATGACTAAAACAGAATTCAAGAATATTCAGGGACTAAACAACAATATTTCAGGGTTGAAAGCAGTGTTCAAAAGTTACAGAGGCTAAACAACAGTTATTAAGGACTGAAACAAAATTCAGAAATATTCAGGACTAAACAACAATATTTCAGGACTAAAATATAACTTTCAAAATAGCATGAACTGGACAGAATTTTTTCAGAGTTGAGTTAGGGATAGATTTATAACATTTTATTACTTTCATATGTGATATTAACTCAGCAATTATCCTACGTATAATCAGATAAACTAAGAGTTCAATATAGAATTATTGAATCATATAGGCTCAACTATTAAATTATGTATAAACTCTACAATGAACTTACCTAAAACACATAGGTACTGAACATCAAGAAATATGTTAAATATATAAAAAAGTCACACTGAAGGACATTATACTTCCTATCACATAACTTCATTGGTATATTCAAGGTTAAATGCTTGCATTGAAGAAGAATGATAATATCTAAAAATATTGGCCAAACTATCATATAAGAAAAAAATAAAAGTGTCTCATAAAAATTTACATGCTGGGTTAACTTCAAGCAAAGCAAAACAATTTTCTCTTAAAATCATAATTCAGAAAGGGTCATGGATAGAAAAAATCATGGAGATTCTTAGGCATGATTTCTATTAGATTAATATTCAAGGAAAAGAAAGGGACACTAGGTACTTGCCTTTTTGATGATTAAGATCAAATTCTTGATCTAGCTTGGTGAATCCTCATGACCTCCATCTCCCTCCTAGAGTAGATTAAATTTTTAGAGTTTTAGGGGATTAACTTTGACTTTGTTTATAGGTAGTCATATAATATGAGTTTTATCATGTTTTTCTAGCGTTTAGGTTAAGTTTGAATTGGTTTTTAATTAGAATTTAGCTACACCCACAAATTTGAATGTTTATATATTAGTTTGAACTTGATTTGGGTGTATTTTTGGATAAAGATGAATTTTGAATGAATTTAAAATAATTTCTTTTATTTTTGTGTATTCATGAATTTAAGGGATAAGGAATTAAGAAAAAGAATTCTACTTAGTTTTGGCTTCTTATTGAATTTGGGTATGAAAATCTAAATCCTATTGGATAGTAACTTAAGTTATGGTCTTTGGGTCACAATATTTACTATTACTAAAATATTTTTTATTCCTAATTATTATCTTTCTTATATTTATTTAATGCCACTTAATATCACCTAGTTTTAGGATATTACAACATCTTTCCCACCTTCCGGATAAGCATGGAGAAGTCTTTTTCTTCCACAATAGAGTGAGTCGCCTTGAACGCAATGGATTTCTTCTTGATAGGTTCTCTCCCTTCACGCACCTTTATTTTCATCTCATGGGTTTTGAGATTCCCAATGAAGCCAGATAGGTCTATCTCCACTCTTTTATTCAGTTCCTTGAATGTGGTCGCCTTGACCTACCATGTCTTGGGGAGAGCTCTTATCACCTTCCTTACATTTTGGTCGCTGTCTATCACATCACCTAAGAAAGATAGCACATTAGCTATTTTGGTAAATCTAGTAAGCATTTCCTCAATGGACTCATCATCAAGCATAAAAAAAATTCTCATATTGAGAATGAAGCAAATCAATTTTAGATCTTTTGACTTGTGAAGTACCCTCATGGGTAATAATTAAATCATTCTAAACTTCATAAGCCGATTTGTAATTTATAATACAAGATAAATCATCATCATTCAATGCTTGTGTTAGTGCGTATTGTGCCTTAGCATTGGCCTCATAGTCCTTCGCAATGGCATCAGACCATATATCCTCATCTCTGTGAGGCTCAACAAATTCTTTGGTTATGACCTTAGCAATCCTAACTCTTAGGAATTTAAGGAAAATAGACATTTTAACCTTCCATATGGGAAAGTTTAATCCATCAAATTTGGGTAGGGACTTGATGCTAGAGAAATCATGAGATGCCATGAAAACAAAAATGCAAATGTATAGATGCAACAAATATAGCCAAACAAGGAACTCTCTAAGGTGTTTAACCAAATACTAGAGATTAGGTTCTAATACCAATTGAAATCACGTAACGGGGGTGAATAAGTGATGGTTATACAACAATGACAAATAATACAGAATAAAAACTAACTAGCAAACTAAGCAATATAGCAAGTAATATGATAAAGCACTACAATATAATTGTACAATTTAAACTTAGAGGAGTGAGTAGAGTTAGAGAAAATGAGAGATGGCAATCGCAGACACGGAGGAATTGTTTCAAGATTCGAGCCACCACTCTACGTCCCCGCCTTCACCGCAATGAAGGGCTTAGCACTATGGTTGATCCCGAGAGATCACCACTCTATAAGTTTTCTCCAAGAACAATTAGGAGCCGCGAGTCTCTTTAACTTGGTGCCGCAACACCTTACACGCACGAACCCGCAAGCTCGCTTCAGGCCACAACCTCTACAACTCGAATACACAAATGAGTGATCTTCTTCTTGATCACCAAATAGAAACGCACAAATTTAATCCCATAACTAAGATGAAAAGTTGATTGCTCTGAAATTGATGTGAGGGAGAGGCTCTAAAGATTTGAAGTGGAGAAACAAGCTTGAGAAAATATTGATTTTGAATCTAGGCTCAAAACCTTTCTTTTGAAATTTTCTCCCAAAAACTTGGAAGTTATGAATACAAATCTTAATAATTCATTCTGCAATATTTTCTACAGTGTGTGTGCGTGTGTGTATATATATATAGGTTCAAAATATAAGAGAGAAGCCCAGTATGGTCATTGTTGATTAGCAACTAATTCAGAATTAATAATATAACTGTTAGGGTCAAATATTGCCAGAAATGGCTCCGGTCGACCGCTAATGATTATATTTTTAACTGTTGGGAAACATCAATCGGTCGACCGATCAAACCAGAAATATAGGTTTTATAGTCAGTCGAAGCTGTGATTGAACGATGTGCATAGGTGCTTAAGTGTGCGTGTCAGTTGATTGGTATCCAATATTGCATATTTTACATCATAATTCCCATGCATATTACAAATAAATATGTGATTTTTACTCCTCTTCTCTACATATTTGCAGGTACACACTTAAAGGAGAGATATCCAAATAATCACTTAATTAACCATAATTAAGTGATTAATCAAGATTAAAGATAAAGCCAAATTCAAATCCCAGATCTAGAGAAATCCGCGCAACAAACGAAGATTTCAGATATACCACGTGGCTAACAACTTCGTAACAAACTCACAACAGAAAGTTGTTGGCCAACGGCCACAGAACTGCCGAGATTTGCCGCGCTTCCGCCGCAAAATCTGGGCCGTTGGGCGCCAGATTTTGCCAGCTGTCTCGTCTTCTGGAGCCTTCTCTCTGAATGCTATAAATATCTGCACTTGACCTGAGTACAAAGACTGAATGGAGAAGAGAGGAGATTAGTTTAGTATTGTAATTTTCATGTATTTTTCTCTTTAGGTTTTGTTCTTTAGATCCCTCTTCTTCTTCCCTAGAATTCAATGTAAAAGAGAGTGATTGTGAGGGAGAGAGCTTGTGTAATCAAGAGTGACACTTGAAGCAACAAGGATTGATCCATCCTCCTTCCTCTACTTGAAGCTTGGTTCTAGTTTATGTGTTTTCTTTACATGCTTTCTTTATTGCTTTCTTAATTCTTGCAATTTACTTCAAGCTTTGTTTTAGTTCTTTAATGGCTTGTAGCTAATTCTTTCTCCATGTACTAGCTAACCTCTAGTCTTGCCATCTTCACTAACTCATGGGTGATTGCTTTTGTTCATCTTGCAAGTTGTATGATCTTCTCTTCTCCGATGGTTAAACCACCGTCTTCAAAGTGATAAAGTAATTAGATCAACACGCGAGACGAATTCCAAGCCGATGGAGTGACAACATTAGGCACGCATTCGCTATCAAGGAGTCTAGTAAGTCTTGGCAAGCTAGCAAGGTAAGCTAGTCATGGATTGCTTCTTCTTTAAGTTTCCTTTCCTTTTCTTGTGAATACCACATCCACTTATTGATTTCTTTTCCAACGATTTCCACCATGAACATAGCCATCCTTTCTTTTAGTTTCTTTTGCATTTGATTCACTAAGTTTATAAGAAAGAGAAGAATACTCGTTTGTTCACTTCACTACCACACGTAAAGCTTCCATCGCGAGCTCTCCCTGAGAATCGACTCGGTATAGCCTTATGCTATAGCGGAGACAAGAAAGGGTACATCAAATACATTCTTATACACATAATAAGTACACCCTTCTAAGTCTAATCAAAATGGCGCCGTTGCCGGGGAGAGCGACGTTCTTTTTGGTTTAAAGTGAAGTACTAAACGATTCTTCTTCTCTGTTTGCAGGTTACAGGTAAAGAAACAGGAAAATATTCATTGCAGTCACATATAAGTGGACCTGGGCCTCTGCTCTTGAAAGCAGAGACCAGGATCCCTCCAAAGTGCCGCGTTCCCACGGCAAAAGCCGCGCGGCCGCGGCACAGAGGAGTTCACTTCTGACAAATTTTCTGCAGGGGCTTCAGATCTGCAAAATACATCTGCTGCTATACTTGAAATCCTGTATTTTTCACCATATACCTGCTTAATTAAAAAATAGTAAAAAGTTGGTTGAATTGTTAAAAATTGTTTAGACACTTGCATTTTAGGCACGTGTCTCTTCAATTCTTTACTTTTACTGTTGAAGAGTGCTGGAGGCAAGGTACGTGTTTGCATTGCATTTAGACTAGGACAAACTCCTTGCTTGATTTTCATGCTTTGAGTGTATCCTAGCTATATTTCTTGTACACTTGCACAATTCAAATTTAAGGGCATACCCGTAAATAAGATAAGGTGGGGGAGGTCATTACCCTTTCCTTAGCCCGAAAATCATTTTCCCAAGCACTCACTAACCCAAGCCTAATTTAATAAAAAAGTAGACGTTGGCCCTAGGGACATCTCGGACTCATTTAGGAGATTATCCTAAGGGGGAAAAGTGTTGAAATTTAACTCTTGCAAAATCAGTGTCTAGGAAAGGGGTTGAGGGCCGAAAGCCCGAAGGTTGCTGGTTACTTAATTAAGGAACGTCTTAGGACGGAAAACCTCCCACCAACCTTACCCTTCCCTGGCTGATTAGCTTGTGGTTAGAGTCTACACTAAACCTCCCGTGGACGGTCTATCAGTTAGGAGTCGTCTAGGTCTAAGTCTACACTAACTTAGGTTAGAATTTTTTCTTTTCTTTTCTTCTTTTGTTTGTTTGTTTGTTTGTTTGTTCTTGTTTGTGATTGTGTGATATGGCTTACAATTACAATTCTTTTCATCATAATAATAATCCATATTTCACACCATCTCCATATTCGGATAATTCCAACCCGGTGTTTTACAATATGCACCAACCAAATACACCGGGTTGGCCTTATCCGAATCAATATGACCCATACACCCCATCTAATGATTATAATGTCCAAAATAATTTCAACTCTTCACCGAGTCATTGGGGATTCCAGTACCCCGAGTCAAATTCTCAA
Source organism: Agave tequilana (assembly GCA_038442645.1). Classification (NCBI taxonomy): domain Eukaryota; kingdom Viridiplantae; phylum Streptophyta; class Magnoliopsida; order Asparagales; family Asparagaceae; genus Agave; species Agave tequilana. The sequence goes on along the minus strand of JAVJIF010010861.1, from coordinate 61,641 downwards.
ATTCCTTGTCCACCATATTCATCTTGTCCACAATATTCATTTCCCGAGTCCACTTCATATACTCCTTTTTCTGAACCTCCATTTGAAGAAAAATCTGAGTTGCAAAAGAGTATAGAAGCTAATTTACTGAGAGTTGAGCAACAACTTCAAAAACCATTTGTCTCTCCAATTCCACAGTATTTTCAAGAATCTTACTCAGTTCCACATTTTCATAATGAACAACCATTTATGAGTAATGATTTCTTGTGTGAGTCCTCTTTTCCATCACCACACACTTTTGACTCACAATTTCACCATCACTTCCAAGACAACACTTCATCTTTTCATCCAAATAATGAAGTCATCAATTTTGAAAAGATGCTTGAAGACATGACCCATGATCAAAATGCTCGTGCCCGTGACTTAGATTTGCTGATCCAAACTCTTCATTCTCATCCTATTTCTAAGGTCACTAGCCACTCTGTTAAAACCAAAGAGTCATGTAGTCTTGGAAGTTCAGATTTAATTTCAGCACATTCACCTGAACTTGTCCACACTTCTGAAAATCCAATTGATATATTGGCAAGTTTTCCTTTTCTGAAATTGAATTGGAACATGAATTTGATCCTGAACTTCCACTTGATGATTCCAATTTACTTCCTGATTCAATCATGACTTCCATATCCTTACCTAATTTCAATCCATTTCCCAAGTCAGAATTGGATCCATTTCCTATCCATTGTGAAAATGAATCACCAATCTTTTATGATGATCACATAGAACTTGGCCAATTCCATACTTCTGAAAATCCAATTGATAAATTGCAAGTTCTCCACATTTAATTGAACTACATGAGGAATGTGATCTTGAACCCCCAACTTTGTGATTCAATTCTTCTTCCTGATTCCATAATGACTCCGGTATCTTTACCTCACATCAATCTTTTCCCGGAGTCAACCTTGGATCCTTACCCAATTCACAATGAAGTTGAATCACCCATCTTTGAGGATCATGTTGAACTTGACCAATTATACCTTTTTGAAAATCCTATTGACAAATTGGCAAGTTCACAATTTTGTGGAATTGAACTCAATGAGAAATGTGACTTTGACCCTCAAGTTTGTGATTTAGTTCAAATACCTGAATCATTAATGACTCCTGTTTTGTTACCCAATTTGAGTAACATTTCAGAGTCAGTTTTGATTCCCAACCTTCCTGAACTTGAATCACTAATCTTAGATAGTCACATTCCATCATGGGAAACTGAATGTGGACTTGAGCTTCATTTTCTTGACTTGGACCCAGTTCTTGAATCCATTCCGACTCCTGAACCTTTACTTGACTTCATTCACTTCCCTGAGTCGGTGTCCTTTCCGAGTCCAAGTCAACCGTTCTATCATTCTATATTCCATTCTGGGACAAGGTAGTTGATAAATTTAACTCAGAAATTATTTTAAGAATTTGGAAATTAGATGGGGGCATGTACATAATAATCTTAAATGCACACATCATTTTTGTGGGTCATATTATTGAGATTTCTGGTGGGTTCCTCAAAACCCAAAGAAAAGTTGATTGGGCCATGTTTCGTGGACCAATCCGACCACCACCGGAACCACCACCTTGAGGTATATTTTTCCTTCCCTTTCTATTTGTTTCATGCATACATATATCACGATGCATTGAGGACAATGCATAAAATAAGTGTGGGGGAGGGTTTACTAACATAGAGTTTTTAGATTTTCTTTCTTTTACATTTCTTTTACAAAAATAAAAAATAAAAAATATATATAAAAATAAAAACTTTTTGAAAAAAGAGACAAAGTTTTGATCTTATTTTAAGAAAATTAAGATGTATCTTAGGAATTAAGAAAGCCTTAATTATGACATTTTAAACCTAGTTGAAATAATAGATCTTGTTTGAAATTATAGGATAAGTAAGTAAAAGTGGTGAGATATTTTTATCTTGAATTTTTTGCCTTAGATAATATGCACTTTACACTTACACATTTCTTGGGATGGAAACAAAGACCAAAAATGCCATATAAATAAAAAAAAAAAAAGAAAAAAAAATTATAAATAAAAGATCACTTATTAAGCTGGATAACTATGCCTCAAGAAGCATGGTTACTCACGCCTAACGGTGATCTCACTTATTAAGCTGGATAATTGTGCCTCAAGAAGCATGATTATTCACGCCTAACGGTGATTATAAATAATTCCCTTTAGTTTTGTGGCCTTTTTCACTCGAGTCCTTTAACCCGAGGGATGTTTTCTCATTTGGTGCCCTAGAACCATCTGGTTTGGGAGTCATCGGTTATAGGCTCGCTACATGGGTGAACTAGAAAGCCTAAGAAAACTAAGGGAAGAAAAAGAAAAAAAAAAGAGAAAAATAAATATATATAAATAAATGGCTTAATGGTTGGAGTTGAAATCCCAGAAATCTTCACTTACACGGTGTGCATACTATCTAGGTTTTATGAAAGATAAAGTATTCAATCCAATTTTGAATTCTTACCTTAATTAAAAACAAGATCTTGCATGGAGACTAAGTTTAAGGAAGAATGATTATAGGTGGACTTATGACCTAGGATCACTTATATTTTTGTAAAAATAGTTCGAAAACATGTCTCTCTTTCAAAATGAATTTTTAAAATACTAACATTTGTTTTCTTTCTTTAAGGATTTTGTGGGTGTAATCCGCTGAAAACCCTCAGGAGACAACACTCCTCCTCTAGGGTAACTTAGAGGTTTAACGGCTTGTTGCACATGCTCAGTGCAATCGCGTCACCTGCGAAAGTGGTGTAATAAAACTGGTAGTATAGATTTTCTTTTCTTTTTCTTTGTTTTTTGCTCGGGACGAGCAAAAGAATAAGTGTGGGGGTGTGATTGGTATCCAATATTGCATATTTTACATCATAATTCCCATGCATATTACAAATAAATATGTGATTTTTACTCCTCTTCTCTACATATTTGCAGGTACACACTTAAAGGAGAGATATCCAAATAATCACTTAATTAACCATAATTAAGTGATTAATCAAGATTAAAGATAAAGCCAAATTCAAATCCCAGATCTAGAGAAATCCGCGCAACAAACGAAGATTCCAGATATACCACGTGGCTAACAACTTCGTAACAAACTCACAACAGAAAGTTGTTGGCCAACGGCCACAGAACTGCCGAGATTTGCCGCGCTTCCGCCGCAAAATCTGGGCCGTTGGGCGCCAGATTTTGCCAGCTGTCTCGTCTTCTGGAGCCTTCTCTCTGAATGCTATAAATATCTGCACTTGACCTGCGTACAAAGACTGAATGGAGAAGAGAGGAGATTAGTTTAGTATTGTAATTTTCATGTATTTTTCTCTTTAGGTTTTGTTCTTTAGATCCCTCTTCTTCTTCCCTAGAATTCAATGTAAAAGAGAGTGATTGTGAGGGAGAGAGCTTGTGTAATCAAGAGTGACACTTGAAGCAACAAGGATTGATCCATCCTCCTTCCTCTACTTGAAGCTTGGTTCTAGTTTATGTGTTTTCTTTACATGCTTTCTTTATTGCTTTCTTTAATTCTTGCAATTTACTTCAAGCTTTGTTTTAGTTCTTTAATGGCTTGTAGCTAATTCTTTCTCCATGTACTAGCTAACCTCTAGTCTTGCCATCTTCACTAACTCATGGGTGATTGCTTTTGTTCATCTTGCAAGTTGTATGATCTTCTCTTCTCCGATGGTTAAACCACCGTCTTCAAAGTGAGAAAGTAATTAGATCAACACGCGAGACGAATTCCAAGCCGATGGAGTGACAACATTAGGCACGCATTCGCTATCAAGGAGTCTAGTAAGTCTTGGCAAGCTAGCAAGGTAAGCTAGTCATGGATTGCTTCTTCTTTAAGTTTCCTTTCCTTTTCTTGTGAATACCACATCCACTTATTGATTTCTTTTCCAACGATTTCCACCATGAACATAGCCATCCTTTCTTTTAGTTTCTTTTGCATTTGATTCACTAAGTTTATAAGAAAGAGAAGAATACTCGTTTGTTCACTTCACTACCACACGTAAAGCTTCCATCGCGAGCTCTCCCTGAGAATCGACTCGGTATAGCCTTATGCTATAGCGGAGACAAGAAAGGGTACATCAAATACATTCTTATACACATAATAAGTACACCCTTCTAAGTCTAATCATCAGTCGACAGCCTGGTCAGCTGTCCGGTCAATAGCCCGGTCAGCTGTCCGGTCAATAGCCCGGTCGACCGTCTCAAGGATAAAACTGAAATACAGAAAAGTTTTGAATTTCTATTTGATTTTTCATCAAAATACTTGAATACTTGGATACAAAACATAGTTCATGTATATTTTTAAAACACTATGTGTGATCATAGATCAACACATACAAAGTATAGAACTTGTTTTGAAAAACTATAAAAATCATTTTCTAAATAGTTCTTTTTCAAAACAAAAAAAATACCATTTTCAAAACTGAACAAAGTTATCAAAAACTCTTTACAATAGTTTAGAAGAAAACACAACCATAATAAATCTCTTGTGTGTGTGTGAATCTTTAGAGCAATCTAAATCTTTTGTCATGATTTTGACAAAACTAAATCTTACATTTCTAAGAAAGAAAAATAATTTCTTCTATATATATCTTCCATCTTGAAATCTTTTCGATCTCTTGAGCTTGACACCAAATTTGGGTTCTTCAAGTGTTCTTTGAATACTCGAGCTCTCGGATATCTTAGATGATCGCTTCCAAACTTGTGGGTCTTAAGCAAAGCTAATCATTCTTGATTTTCATGAAACTTATATAAACAAATGTTTATTAGTACAAAATAACTTCATGAGTTCCATCATTATTAAAACTAGGGTTAAAGGCCTTTGAGCCATCACTTAATGTCCTAAGTCATCTAGTTTGGGAGCATTGACGCAAAACTCGTTACATGGGTAGCTGAGAAATCCTAATAGTACAAGACACTTTAAAAACCTAACAACTATAATTATCATTTAGTTAGGTCCTTAGCCTCAGGAGGCCTTGTATTTACGTGAAAAATAGTCTAAATTGTTTTAAAAAATTATTATTAAAAAAATGAAAGTTGGAGTCATAATTCCCAACCTTAAGAACTATATCATGATCACGGGGTGCATAAGATCAGAGACTTAGGATAGTGGTATAAAGTTTAAAATTTGAACCTTTATTTTATAGACAATTTGATTTCTTGAATTGAGATTGATCTTGAAATAAAATTCTTGGAGATTTATAATCTTGCTTACTAGTTAAATTGAGTAGGTAAAAAGATTTTTTTCTTTCCTTATTTTTTAATTTTCCTTATTGTTTATTTTTTAATCACCTTCTTTCTTGAATTTTGTGGGTATATTCACTACAAACCCTCCCGAGACAAAACTCGTCCTCTAGGGGTAACCTAGGGGCTTAATGGCTTGTTGCATGTGCTAAGTGCAACAGTGATGCCTTCGAAAATGAGTTAGGTTAGTGTGCTCTTCTTTTTATTTTATTAGTTTTGCTCGAGGACTAGAAAAAGATAAGTGTGGGGGTATTTGATTAGCATGATTTTATCATATTTTTATGCTTACATTTATCTATTTTTCTGTATTTAAATAATACTACTGAGGTATTTTTAGTGATTTTTTCAGACAGAATTGTTTGAAGAAAGTCTGGACCATAAAAGCACACTCCGAGAAATTGAAAGCTAACCCAGAGGGAGTGAATAGGTGAAGTGCTAATCAAATGTGAAATTTAAAACTTTACACTAACAAATAACTTAACACACAATTGACAACCAAGAAGTGAAGCTGAATTCCTGATGAAGGTATCTAGGACTTCTCCTCAAGATTGTCTTTTATATAAGAGTTAAGGTGCTTCAATAGATTTCTTGGATCAATGAAAGTGCAAGCACAATATCAAGCCTGTATGAATAAGCAATAATAGTAATGCAAGATATAAACAAGTAGAATTGAGTTAAGAGAGAAATGCAAACACAAGAATATTTCTTGAAGTTTGAGCCACTTGATATACGTCCCTGCCTTCACCACGTGAAGGATTTCCACAAACTCCATAAAGGAATTCCACAAAGGATACAAACTCTAATACTCTACACAAGAGGTGATATAAAGCCAATGCTCTACACCAGAGGAGATGCAAAACCAATGCACAATGCAAATCACCTCTACACAAGAGGGAGGGCACAAATCCAATACTCCTTACACTAGAGTAGAGGAGGGCACAAAGCCAAATGCACAAAGTAAACTGAAGGTTATAATCCTTGGTAACCATAATGATCACAAACAAAGAATCTCACAATACAAGATCCTAAAGGATAGATTATATAATGATAGCTCAAGCTTGTAAGAAATAAAGATTTTGAAAATGAAGCTCTTTAAAAAACAAATGAGAAAACTTCTATGAAGATATAGAAACTTGAAGAACAAAACTTTAATTTCCTAAAAACTTTTTCATTGTTTTTCAAAAACTTTTAAACACCTGAATTAAACACACTAAAAGATGTGGATTTGAATCTCAAAAACTTGTTGAAAACTCTTTCGAAAATAGGCAAGAGAGCACTTGAAAACGAGGTATAAACCTCTTCTCAAATTTTTGTGAAAACCCCTAATTAAAAACCATATTTATAAACTCATACCAAAAATAACCATTGGGGTCAAATCTTAGGCCAGAGAGGTCGGGCGGTCGACTGCCAACAATAAAAAACATGACAGTTGGGGTTGCCGGTCGACCGTGCGATTGACAGCACCCAGCATCCAGAGAGCAAAGCTCTCTGGCAGTTGATGCTCGATTGACCAAAACAAACAGAGGACACTGAGTTGTTGACACTTCCAAAAGACAGAACCCCAGGTAGCTCTCAGACTGGTTTGCACAATGTTTAACTTGTTGAAACTTCTAAAAGATAGGTCGAAACTATTGACAATTCAAGCTCAGCCAAAATGGCTAGCTCCGCTTGGAGCTGTAGCCCTGCAGTGGGCTAACTCCACATGGAGCTTTACCCCCACAGTGGGCTAGCTCCGCATGGAGCTCTAGCCCCACAACGAGTTAGCTCCGCATGGAACTTTTGGAGTTTTAATTCCAAGTCATTTTGATTGTTTCAAATCCCGATCGGGATTAGTGGGATAACCTTCCACTATATTAGTGAGGTTAATGCCCACTTTAAAGGGCCAATTACACCGCATTGTCTCCCCATTAAGTGGATAAAACTAAAAGAGTCATGCCCTTCTTAAAAAGTCAGAATGGTTGTAGTAGGCTCACGCAGAGCCTACATAGCTTCGTATGAAACTTTCTAGGCTAGCGCAGAGCCTGTATTAGCTTCGCATTGAGACTATCAAGACTGTTTTTAGCCTATACAAATGTTTAGGGGTGGTTACACCCCTCCAAGGTCTATAAATAGCCATTCTAAGGCTAAACCCGGGATTGGACTCTTAATTAGACTTTTTGTTGAAATTTTTAGAGAGAGAAATTCTCTCAAGAGAACTATTCTCTAACTTTCAAGAATTCAGATATTCGTTTCTCTAATCCTTCAAGGATAAACTCAGGGTACTAATACCTTAATCTTTCACTCTCAAGAGACTTTCAGAATCAGTCAAGATGGAATTCCAAAGCAGTAGATCTCAAGACTGTAAGTTCACCTAGAGGGGGGGGTGAATAGGTGATGGCTAATCTAATGGTCACTTAATGCCAAATGATGCGGAAGCTAAAAATAATTATGACCAAATAAAACTTTTACACTAAACACCACGTATAACACAAGAGTGTTGCCGAATTTCCCGTGAAGGGCTCTGGACAAACTCCTCTAGATTCCCCTTGAATGGGTTGAGGTGCCGCGTTGGCTCTCTTGGTTAAATACAAGTGTTAGCAAGCAACTCAAGCAAGTATATCAATGAAGCACAATATGAATATCAAGCATGTAAGAATAAACACAATTGAAGCATGCAAGATATAGAAGAGACAAAGAGAGAGAGAGAGAGAGAGAGTGAGCAATCGCAAACACAAGGGATTTGTTTCGAAGTTCGAGCACCCTTGCTCTACATCCCCGCCTTCGACACATGAAGGATTTCCACTATAATCGATCCCAATGGATCACCCGGTGCCGTAACACCTACAACTCTCGGACTCCCTAGTCCGTACACACCGAAAGCCCACCGGCTCGCCGAGGCCGCACCTCAAACACGGAGTTCACACATGAACTCGAAACCACCGAGTCCCTACTAGGACCCGAAATAATATGAACACAACCGTTCGCCTCCTCAAAGGAACAAAGTAAAACTTTGGTGATCACAACTCTTGATCACCTAAAATCCTCTCACAATAACACTCCCTATAGGGTAGATATAGCAATGGATAGCTCAAGTGTTTGTGTGAGAAAACAAGGATTGGAATGGTGGAGGAAAACTCAAAGAAACACTTTAAACACTCTTGAATAAAATCTTCCCTTTAGATAGGAAATATTTACTCTCAAATATGTGGAGAAAACTCTTTTAAAAGGATGGGAAAAACTGGCTCAAAGCTCTCCTAAAATCTTGGTGCAAAACAATGACCAAACCCCCAAATATATAGGCTGTCAAAGACTAGCCGTTGGGGTCTGTCAGACCTGTCGGTCGACCGTCCGGTCGACCGCCAACGGTCAAGAATCCGACTGTTGGAGCCACCGGTCGACCGCCCGGTCGACCCAAAAGAACAGAGAGCACTGCTCTCAGTTCCGGTCGACTGGGTCGGCAGACCGGCCATCTGCCAGGTCAAGGCGTTCACGTCGTGCACGTCGGTCGACCCAGCCGGTCGACCGACTTCAGCCCTAGTCGACTTGGTCGGTCGACTAGTCGACTTGCTGAAGCCTGAAACTGAAAAATCTGGGATTAAAAACTTGGTCTTATTGGCTCACATAAAATCCCATAAAATACTTAAAAATCTACAAAAATAGTTTTACCAATATACTTTGATAAACAAACATGCTTGCACAAGATCAAGGCATGTTATAAAAGATTTGGACTATTTTTGTAAGTAGGAAAATATTGGCTCAATTGAAAACAGTATTTTCCAAAACTTTATTTTTCTAAACTTGTTTTCCATAAACTTCTTCATGATACAAAAACAAGATATTTTGAATTAAAGCATAGTGTGTATGGATATGATCCACTACACAAATAAGATATCTATGTTTTTGACATTAAGCATAAACTTGGTTTTGGTTGAAAGATGTCAACATGAATACCAAAAACCAAATAGTATTTTGTCACAAAGAAAAATTTTTTCTAAACTAAAAAATCTTTTATGAAAACACTTCTATCAAGAGTGTGTGTGTATATGTACTTGAGCAATCCACCACTATTCTATCCTTTACATTTTTAACTAAAACAAAAACAAAATCTTATACCTAGACACAAGTCTTCATCTTCTTGAAGTCTTCACTTGAAGGCTTCTCATCTTCTTGACTTGGTCCAAACTCTGTGCTAGCTCCAAATCTTGACTTTGAATCTTTTGTTGAAGCTATGCACCTACTAAGACCTTGATCAAAGAATCTGTCACTAATTAAACACAAGATCATTAGTACTATAACTACATGAGTTAATCATCATCAAAACTAGAGTGATGGGCCTTTGGGCCAACAATCTCCCCTTTTTTGATGATGACAAAACTCATGAAGTTATATATGCATGGATTAAAATAAATCTTCAAAGAAGCTCCCCCTTAACTCATGCATAACAAATAAATAATAGATATGGCAATGAGGCACATGAATATGTATGCAAGTATGGTGATAAAACAAGCAACAAGCATAAATCAAAATCTTTTTCTCCTATTTGCAATGCAAAAATATATATGCATAAACATAAATCTTTATTCAAACATGCATATAAACTCAAATACTTCTCCCCCTTTTTGTCACTCATCAACAAAGGGTTTAAAATAAAATCAAATCAAACAAATTTTTCTCCCCCTTTTTGTCAAAAACAAAGAGATCAAGAAGGGGTAATACAAATCAATCAATAAAGATTTATATGCGATATACATTCATGAAGAGGAAGACGCTAAGTTAACTTCCCTACACATATGCATTACATGAAGAAGGGATGACAAGCCCTAACTCACATAACACATATTGTGTAATGCATAAGAGGAGATGTGAAGCTCCCCCTACACACGTATATCATATAAAGAAGAGTTGTCAAGCTCCTCAATTTATAATATACTCAACATGAATCTATATGTAAGAGAGATGTTAAGCTCTCCTTGCATATAGGAAATACAAATCAAAAATTTGAATTTTTCTTTATCAAAACAAAATTTTGAACTTTTCTCAAGAAACAAATTTTGAGATAACCATAATTTTTAATTTTGATACCAATAGAAAGTAGCAATTGAAAGTATGTGATATCAAATAATCATTGCAAAATCTTCAATTTACCTTAAGTTAAAACATATTGAAATACTAATTGAAAGTAAAGTTTTAACCCAAGCTTAGCAAAATCATTGTGCTTTTTTAAAAAAATGAATCTATCTTAACTCAAGCACAAATAACAAATCATATATATGTATATAAAAGATAATACCAATAGAAATTGATACTACTTGAATTTGAAAGCATACATACATATAATCAAAACATGAGTATATACAAAAAGAATAATCATATTGATACCAATTGAAATTATCCAATGATACCAATTGACATAAAGTAATATCAAGTGTATATCTCATAGAAGAATAAATAACTAGTTTAAATTAATTTTTAAAAAACTAGTTAAAGATCCTTCAAAAAACATGAAATCATATGTTTTTCATGAATTATACTAAATACATAAAAGTTCAAGCACTCATAGTCCATAAAGCTCAAAATTATCTTGAAAAGTAAAAGATGAGTGTTCAAAGGTTATGTAAATGGCATTTTCATGAAAATAGACAATGAAGCTCAATCAAACATGAATCTCATTTTTAGACAAGACATGAAATTTTATTTTCATTAAAAACAAATCATGAAATTTTTTTTTATTTTTCATCTTAAAGTAAACTTCAAGGTATATGTATGATTTATCCAATCCTAACAATACACATACATATCCCAAATATAAAAGAGTCTACAAATAGTGTATGCATGAAAGCAAGAGACTAACGGGGTATACATGTATATTTATTAGATTTGAATAAAAGTAACATATACATGAAGTAAAATCATAAAATAGGCATAACAAGTGTAAATGGAAGAGTCATCAAAACTTAGACTATACATGTGCATAAAGTGGGTACAAATGAGCATGAAATGCAAATATATATAAATCAATTGTTCTCACTATTTGTACATGTATACATACAAGTTTTGATAAAAACTACATTTAAACTAGTATATACCACATGAAGCACATAAAATCATAAAACATGAACATGCTATGAATATTATGAATGAGCAAGCATGAACATAAAAAGTAGGAGTTTAGAGATTGTTACCAACTCTAAAGCTCCAAATATGGCGGTCATCCCACCAAAATCTCCCTTGATAGTGATGCATCTAATATGTGTCCATCAAGTCCATTTGCATCCACTACCAAGGCACCAAATCTCTCACGTCTTGTGAGAGCCCTCACCTACATCAAAAACAAAAGGTGGGGACTTTGGTACCCATATTTTCTTGGGTCCTTTGGGGTTAGTCTTGTAAGGAACCCAAAAAATTTTATTATTAGCAAAATTAAAATAATGCAACTTGTCATAACAAAATTTTGTTAAATGGCCTTTGCGGCCACAATGTGTACATGTGTACACCTTAGGATGCTTATGTGTAGGAGTGTGATCATGTTGTGCAACATAAGCAAATGCATGATTATGATGTGCATGAACATGGGGAACTTGTTTCTTTTGAAATAATGATTCCAAACTAGTATGGTTGAATGCACAAGAGTTCAAAGTTGAACTCAAATTATTAATTTTATCTTTTAAAACATTTATCTCATTAGTGGTGGCATGTAAACAATGATGAGATAAAGAATCATTTTTCTTTTTCTTTTTCGAAACAAAATCTTTTCTTTTTCACAAATTTTTCTTTTCAAAGATTTATTTTTTGAAAAATAACTTCTCTTTGTTTTTCCACCAAATCAATTTTATCCTTCAAAATAGTGTTCCCTTCACACAAATCATTTAATTTAGACAAAAGGGAAACATTCTCATTTTTCAAATCTTTATTTTCCTTTTCTAAGCATGCAATGTTACTTCTAAATGAATCATGTTCTATATGCATGTAATCAAGTTTCTTTTTCAAATTTTTATTATCTTTCTTAATCATGTCATATTTTTCAAGCAATAATTGACAAAATGTAGAAAGCTCTTCATATGACATGTTATTATCCTCATCCTCGAATTCGGTAGTTACCTCAAGGGGGTTATCCCCTTGGACCATATAGCACTTGTTGGAGGTGTCGCTTCCAACACCCGAATCGCTCCCCGCATAGTATTGATCTTTTTCGCCAAAGGAGATGAGGGTATTCCATACTACAAAAGCCGAATCAAAGTTAGAAACTCTAGATAAATAAACATCATCTAGGGTAGACTTTAAAGCATTAAGGGCTTTTGCATTAGCCTCAATATTCTTGCTATCATTAATATATGAATCTTTAATTGTAGCAAGATAAACATGAATGCCTAAGGCCTTGAGGTACATAGACATCTTAACCTTCCAAATTTGGATGTTAAGAATGTCAAACATGGGTGGTGACATGAAATCCATGGTGTGTGTACAAAATATTGTGATTAGCCTAAAAATGAGGATCTTTAACTTTAGGTTGTTAGACCCAAATCAGAGTACCAAGCCCTGATACCAATTGTAAGTTCACCTAGAGGGGGTGAATAGGTGATGGCTAATCTAATGGTCACTTAATGCCAAATGATGCGGAAGCTAAAAATAATTATGACCAAATAAAACTTTTACACTAAACACCACGTATAACACAAGAGTGTTGCCGAATTCCCCGTGAAGGGCTCTGGACAAACTCCTCTAGATTCCCCTTGAATGGGTTGAGGTGCCGCGTTGGCTCTCTTGGTTAAATACAAGTGTTAGCAAGCAACTCAAGCAAGTATATCAATGAAGCACAATATGAATATCAAGCATGTAAGAATAAACACAATTGAAGCATGCAAGATATAGAAGAGACAAAGAGAGAGAGAGAGAGAGAGAGAGAGAGAGAGTGAGCAATCGCAAACACAAGGGATTTGTTTCGAGGTTCGAGCACCCTTGCTCTACATCCCCGCCTTCGACACACGAAGGATTTCCACTATAATCGATCCCAATGGATCATCCGGTGTCGCAACACCTACAACTCTCGGACTCCCTAGTCCGTACACACCGCAAGCCCACCGGCTCGCCGAGGCCGCACCTCAAACACGGAGTTCACACACGAACTCGAAACCACCGAGTCCCCACTAGGACCCGAAACAATGCGAACACAACCATCCGCCTCCTCAAAGGAACAAAGTAGAACTTTGGTGATCACAACTCTTGATCACCTAAAATCCTCTCACAATAACACTCCCTATAGGGTAGATATAGCAATGGATAGCTCAAGTGTTTCTGTGAGAAAACAAGGATTGGAATGGTGGAGGAAAACTCAAAGAATTACTTTAAACACTCTTGAATAAAATCTTCCCTTTAGATAGGAAATATTTGCTCTCAAATATGTGGAGAAAACTCTTTTAAAAGGATGGGAAAAACTGGCTCAAAGCTCTCCTAAAATCTTGGTGCAAAACAATGACCAAACCCCCAAATATATAGGCTGTCAAAAACTAGCCGTTGGGGTCTGTCAGACCTGTTGGTCGACCGTCCGGTCGACCGCCAACGGTCAAGAATCCGACCGTTGGAGCCACCAGTCGACCGCCCGGTCGACCCAAAAGAACAGAGAACACTGCTCTCAGTTCTGGTCGACTGGGTCGGCAGACCGGCCATCTGCCATGTCAAGGCGTGCACGTTGTGCACGTCGGTCGACCCAGCTGGTCGACCGACTTCAGCCCTAGTCGACTTGGTCGGTCGACTAGTCGACTTGCTGAAGCCTGAAACTGAAAATCTTGGATTAAAAACTTGGTCTTATTGGCTCACATAAAATCCATAAAATACATAAAAATCTACAAAAATAGTTTTACCAATATACTTTGATAAACAAACATGCTTGCACAAGATCAAGGCATGTTATAAAAGATTTAGACTATTTTTGTAAGTAGGAAAATATTGGCTCAATTGAAAACAGTATTTTCCAAAACTTGATTTTTCTAAACTTGTTTTCCATAAACTTCTTCATGATACAAAAACAAGATATTTTGAATTAAAGCATAGTGTGTATGGATATGATCCACTACACAAATAAGATATCTATGTTTTTGACATTAAGCATAAACTTGGTTTTGGTTGAAAGATGTCAACATGAATACCAAAAACCAAATTGTATTTTGTCACAAAGAAAAATCTTTTCTAAACTAAAAAATCTTTTATGAAAACACTTCTATCAAGAGTGTGTGTGTATATGTACTTGAGCAATCCACCACTATTCTATCATTTACATTTTTAACTAAAATAAAAACAAAATCTTATACCTAGACACAAGTCTTCATCTTCTTGAAGTCTTCACTTGAAGGGTTCTCATCTTCTTGACTTGGTCCAAACTCCGTGCTAGCTCCAAATCTTGACTTTGAATCTTTTGTTGAAGCTATGCACCTACTAAGATCTTGATCAAAGAATCTGTCACTAATTAAACATAAGATCATTAGTACTATAACTACATGAGTTAATCATCATCAAAACTAGAGTGATGGGCCTTTGGGCCAACAAAGACACGATTGCTCGTGTGGTCAAAGAGACAAAGTGGTCATGCATTGACCACACTCCTACCGGCAAACTCCCCAAGAAATCTTAGAAGAGAGTTCTTGTAATTTTCATTTCTATTACCTGTAATTTCTCTTGCCCTTTTTATCAGTTTTCCCCTTTGATTTTTCAATGAAAAACAAGATGACGAGTCTGTTAAGGAATCTTTTCTCCACCAATGAGAAAATGGTGTCGCAATGTGACAATCAATCTCTTGGATCTACTGCTGAGACATTGTCATTCATTTTGACCAAGAGAAGTTTGAGTAACTTCTCTTTAAAGGCGATGCATGCCCCCTGAACGTGCGCAAGCACAGGAAGATCTCATTAGCCAAAGATCATTTGGTTACTTCTTGAAAGTCAGTCTCTGTTGAAACCAACAAGGCTCTCGCGAGTCTATCTCAGTCTCTAGTGAGGCTAAACAGACTCCAAGCGAGTCTACTATAGTCTGAATAGAGATTAAAATAGTTCTATGCGAACTTATCTTAGCTTCTTGCGAAGCTAAAAAGGCTCTGTGCGAGCCTAAGAGAGCCTTTGCTAAGGCAAGTTGGACCATTAAAAAGTCTAACTTAGCATTATGCGAGGCTAGAGATGAATCTCTTCTTCCAACTTCTAGTGAAGCTACTTCTATCTCTGGCTGCGAGACTATCTCAGCTCTTCACAGAACTAAGCCTCGCTTTCCCCCGGGGCTAAAAGTAAAGCACCATTTGGTGCTAGTGCTACACTTGCGCTCAGCGAGGCTAATTTAGCTTCGTTAAAATCAAAAGCGCTGCTGAGAAGTGCTAAGCTCGCTTCCAACAGTGAAGCTAAAGTACCACTTGGTTGTAACGCTACACTTGCGCTCAGCGAGGATAAAATCAAAAGCGACGCGAAGCAGTGCTAAGCTAGCTAGCTCCTAACATTGAAGCTAAAGACTAAGTGCTAAGACAACTTCACCAAGCAAAGTTAAGTCACGTGACGAAGCTATTTTAGCTTCACCTATAACTAAAAATAAAGCCTTTAAGGCTAAGCCCAAGGCTTTTCAGCCCAAGAGGGCTAACTTTCAGTCTCCCCGAGTCTCCGTGTTGGATCGGTTAAGTCCGGTTAACATGGATTTAAGAGACTATTTGAGTAACAAGCGGAAACTCTGCTCTGAGAAATTAGTTCACATTCTGCCTCCCAGTGCGGACAAGCGAGATGTTAACTAGTGACAGTGCATTCTGCCCATTGTTGTCTGGGGTCATTCCCCACTACATCTCCTCCAAATCAGCAATCGATTTTTAACCGATTATCGGTCCAATCTTCCAAGAGACCCAGTCTCAAAGAAGAAGACGACAAAGGGGTCACTCCTTGTAGCTGCCTCTATCAATATGATAAGCAGAGGAAGGGATCTGTTCCTATCCTGGTGAAGGAGACAGGGGGTTTCATACTCCCTCATTCAGTTCCCCAAATTCTGATTATAGCCCCGGCTTAGGTCAGTTTTTGGTGGAACAAGAGGGTGCCTTCCAAACTCAGTCCAATGTAGCAATACCCTACAACTATGGATAACCTTCTTCCTAGACAGGGGCTATATCACCGGAGCCATTAAGGCACTTCTTCCAATGATCTGATGATGAAGAGGAAACTAGTGGCTATGCTTTCTCCGCTACCATCAGCTCTGTGCGAACAGGGTTTGTATCAGCTAACATGGCTGATAATAACAACAATAATGATGATCTCTATCATTGCATGGAGGCTCAGGAGTAGACTTCTAGAGCTGAACAATAAGCCCTAGAAAACATCCAATGCATGTTGACTCAGCTCTTGACAAACCAAAACAACAATGACAACACCGGTAGCACTCATGATGAAGAGGAAAATCTCAACAACGAACCTCCTAAGACTGAACGGTTGAAAGAAGGCTCCTCAATTGATGCCGAAGTTATCAGAGGCATCCAAGTCAAATAGCATCCCTGGCCCAAAGGGATGAATTAAAGAAGGTAGGCATGACACGTCTTTACCCACTAGAGTGGAACTCAGTTCCATATCCATCAAAGTTCAAGCCACTAACGTTGCATAGTATGATGGCAAAAGCTCACCGAACCAGCATATCTATTACTTTCGGTCTCAAACTAGCAATGTAATAGATAATGACACTATCCTGGCCAGATTATTCATCAGCACCCTCAAGCGGGTATCCATTGACTAATTCAGGAACCTTTCTAGTGGTTCCATCAATTTTTGGGTTGACCTGAAAACCCGGTTTCTCTTCTGATTTTATAAGGATGATACCAAGATGACCATGGACAAGCTCCTCTCAACGGTTCAAAAGGGGAAAGAATCTGTAAGGGACTGCATAGAGAGGTTCGGTAACCTTTCACTCATATACCCTGCAGGTATGCCTTTACCCATGTTGCTCCAAACATGCTGGCATAACTTTCTCGATAATGCGGAAGTTCGTATGGGAGTTGTCAAAACTCATACATAAAAGTAGCTTATTGAACAAGCTGAAATAGTAGAGAAATTGGCTAAAACATTTGAGCCTCTATGCTCAAGAATAAGTGGGGGGTAACAATAAGGGGTGAGACGCAACCCAATCTTCTCAAGCCAAAGGGAAAGAAACTATTGTTGTTGAGCTATCCGGGAAAACTTCACCGAAGCATAAAAATGAGAAACTCCAATAATAACCCAGAGTTCAAGTCTTCTCAGAAACAATACTCCTTTATAGATGAGCAAGTGGTGACAATCTTTCACTTGCTCAACAAGGGCAACAATCTCAAGTTACCAAAAGTTCGACGCCCCACGAAATTGGACGTACAAACGATCCCAACTATTATCTCTTCCATGGGATGGTTCACTATCCTACAAGTAAATGCTTCATCCTCAAGGATAAGGTTCAAGTATTGGTTGACGCTGGTGTTCTGCCATTAAAGTCAGAACAAAAAAAAGTCACCGCCAACATGGTGACCCTTAATTTTGAAACCTTTCCGAGAGTGACTGTCCCAGTGGGTTAATTCTCGTCCCCAAAGCGAGATTGAAATTCATCAATCCACTGGGTGAAAAGCAAGTGGCCAAGGGCCTCATAACATTGATAATAAAATTCAAGGAGATCATGTGGGTACACCCGAATATTATCAAAGACGAGCAATGAGAGTCGAGTCAGCCCAAGCTCAAAGGCAAACTTGCAATATCATCTCCCTTGCACAGGATGATGACACAGCAACGATAGCTTCTCTCAGTAGCTCTGAAGAGGAGAAGTTTGCCTTCACGGCACAACCCACTGCTTCACAGCTAGTAGGCACCCGGTCCGGCAAGCAGTACTTGTGACAGTACGACCAGACACCCGACGAAACACATCAGCCAACAATGTCAGAAAATGTTGCACCTGTACAGGTTTCAGCACCTGCTTTGCAACTGGACAAAAGAAGCAAAAGGAGGTCTGATTCGATAAAGCGTTGAAGAAGAACCCTTCTCAAGGACTTTACACTCTTTTCTGCTTAGACATATTGGCACAATTGGCCAATATTCCAGTGTGTATTACTTTACATGAGCTACTCCGCCTCTTGAAGGAAACGAGAGAGCAACTCAGGGGTGCACTTACTGATTCAAAATCTTTTTGACATAAGTGCCTTCAATCCCAACTGATGGCAGCAGGACTCCATTCCCTAATATGATTTGGTACAGCAGCAGGTGCCTTGTATCACATTCACTCGTCATGACATACTTCTTAAAGACAATCGGCATGATCGACCTTTGTATTATATAGAATAATTTGGGTTTACATGCATCGAGAGGTTCCAAGTTGACCTGTGGTCTGCCTTAAGCATCATTCCCTCAAGACTCATCTATTTTCTCGGCATCCCTTTGAGTAGGTTGTATACGGCTTCAACGCCAGGAGTAGTCACCCTCTAGGCAAGTTCCATCTCTAATGTCAAATTGGGGATCTAAAATCAGAGAGTCTTTACCTGCACAACGATATAGGGTTTAGAATTAAGAATAGAGTGCAAGGTTGCTCAATATTACCGCTATAGCAAGCGGCTATGCGGGTCGTGATCCACAAGGAGGGACTACAATAGAAGTGTTCGGTAAGTTCTTTCTAAGTTACTAAGATCGGTTAAAGTATTTCTTCTTTGTTTTAAAAAAGAAAAGAAAAATAAAAGTGTCAGAAGAAGAGAAGAAGAAAATGATGTTGTTGGTGTTAGAAAGTGTATCTAAACTAAGTTAAACAGAAGGAAGAAATAATTGGCTTTAAGAAGTGTGTTTCTAAACTAGGAAATAATAAAAGAAAGAACTAAAAGAAATACTTATCTTTTTGGCGCTTGCTTACCTTCAATCCATTGTAATGACCTAACTTGGCTTGGAGGCGATCACAGTATGGCATAAAGGATCTTCCCTGCTTCAAATTGGTCTAACTAATTAAAAATGAAAGTAGAAAGGAATACTACACTATTACACAATTAGAAGTAGATATCCATCACCATAAGTCATCAGTGGCACTTATAAAAGCAAGGCAAATTCGAGGCTATATGATTCACTTGCATTTACAAGTCATCTCAGAGGCAAGTAAAGCAAAAACAAGAAGAAAATTAAGCTTTTAATTTAAATTGAGAAACGATGAAAGAAAAGAAAGAAGGTTACAGTGGTGTTACTCTCAATACAACTCTCTCTTTTTTACATGAATCTCTTTCTAACTTAAGCTTACAAAGAAATAAAAATTACATTAAAAGAAAAATAAAAACCTAAGTTAAAACCTAGAACGAAAAATCTATTCTAAACTCTTTACTGGAGTGGTGCCCTTCTCTCTTCTGAAATGGTAGTATTTATAGGAGAAATGAAGGGATAATCAGCGTATGAAGATAGGGGGAGCAAACGCTTCCCCAGATCCAACTACTTAGCTATGAAAATGTGGCTTTGACCGTATTTTTACGGCCTGGATCTGGCCAGGTGACCAGATCCAAATGCTCGTGTGGCTGGGATGCTCGATATCTCCTTTATCCAATGTTTTTTCTATTTTGAGCTCTGAATTTGGCGATATCCTATTGATTCTTAGCTAACCAAATAGATCCAATTTTAACTAAATTAGATATGAGATTATCTTCTCTGATATACTCTATCTTCAGATAGAATTACTTCTAAACCTCTGAATTTGAGTAGATCTTCGATGATTTGCTTGAACTTTTAAATCTCTGGATTTAATTGGATAAACCGGTCCATTTCTCCTTTCTCTTTATTAATTACTTTGCACACCATTAGACATTAAAATGAGTTAAATAGAAGAGTTTTATTGCATAATAAATGAGAAAATGTGACACTAAATATGCAATGCACGTGTACAATCACACCCCCACATCTATTTTTTGCTCGTCCTCGAGCAAAACAAAAAAGCAAAATAGAGATAACATAATCTAACTCACTTTCGTAAGAATCACGGTTGCACTTAGCACTTGCAACAAGTCGTTAAATCTCTAGGTTACCTCTAGAGGACGAGTTTTGTTTTGTGAGAATTTTTAATGAATTACACCATCCATAAAGAAAGAAAAACAAAGTGTTATTATTTTGAAAATGCATTTTGAAAGAGAGAGAATATTTGAAGAATTTTTTCAAAATTTAAGTAACTTATAAGTTATAGGGATACTAAGCTATCCATTCCTAAACTTAGTCTCTATTCAAAAACTTGTTATCAATCAAGGTAAGGAGTCAAAAATATATTTCTCATCTAGTTTCTTATTTTACCCACGTCATATGTACCTTCGTGACAGTGAATATTTGACTCGGGAATATTCAACTTTAACTTATATATCTTATTTTTACATATTTTTTGTGGTAATATCTTTTAGTTCTATTAGGCTTTCTAATTCACCAATGTAACGAGCCCTAGGTCTGTAACTCCCAAATCGGATGGTCATAGGGCACCAGGTGAGAAAACACCCAAAGGACTTGAAGGCCTCGAGCAAATAAGACCACAAAACTAAGGATTTTATTAATTATATGGACCACTTTTAGGCGTGAATACTTATGTTTTATTAGGCACAAATATTTAGCTTAATCAGAGGATTTTTAATATATATATTATTTTTCTTTTTTTATAAGACATAAGAATATTTATTTTTGAACTCTAAGTGTGTGAGTCTATAAAGTATGATATATCATCAATGTAAAAAATCAAGACTAAATTATTTATTCAATTTTTTCTTCTTAACCCTAGAAATCAAACAAATAATCTTATTTACCAAGTATAAGTAATCTTAATTATGATTTTTCTATTCCTTAAATTAACTTAATTTTTTACAAAAAAATAGGTCAAAATATTTTATCTCTTTTCAAAAGGTTTTTAAAAGCAAAGAAATATTTTTTATATATTAAAAGAAATCCTATGTTATGTTAAAACCATCCCCCACACATATCTCATGCATTATCCTCAATACATGAATGAATGCATAAATGTATGAAAAAAAGAAAGGGAAGGAAAAATAATATCTCAAGATGATGGTTCCGGTGGTGGTCTGATTGGACCAAGCGTTGCTGCCCATCTAAGTAACATGAATTTTTAATGAACCCACCTTTGATGACCTCTTTTCTATTTACAGTTAATTATCTCCTAGTTTGAATAGGATCATGCAAGATCCTTACATGAAAATTATCCCCTTTATATGACCGATCTTGATATAAATATCATCTCGGAGTCATTATGGTCTAGACTTTGGTCCAATAAAAGAATGTGACTTGGTGGAATGGTTGACTTCGGCTCAAGAGTGAAATGTTCGAGAACCAAAACTGACTCGAGATTATAACTTAAATCAAGTTTAGGTTCAAGAGTCAGTTTCGATTCAAGAGTTAGTTCCAAATTAAAAAATTGAAATTCACATTATTTTCCCATCAATGGAATGTGGCTATTAAAAATTGGTGGTTCAATTTCAAGCTCTGTGGGTATAGGAATCAGTGTTGACACAGAAAATGGGTCCAAATTGGGTAAGAACACCAGAGTCAACATAGATTCAAAAACTGAAACTGAATCACATAGTTGTGGACGGGTTCACATTTACAATCAAGGTCAATTTTCTTGAAGTGAAAACTTGCCAGTTCATCAAAGGTTTGAGATTGGTCAAGTTCAAGTTGGCGTGAGAAAACTGAATCTTGATTAAAGTCTCTAAGACACCATGATTCTTGGTTCCTATCAATATGGCTAGGGGAATCGGGAATGATCAAAAAATGAGTAGGGAGAGTTTTCTTATTCCTATTATTAATTGTGTTGACCAAATGACCCATTTGTGCTTCTATCCTATTGAAGGAATCATTTTGGGACTGAATATAATCATTTCGGGACTAAATAATGTATTTGATACTCTTTTCTAAGTCAATAGGTTCTTCTTGTTGTTGTGGGACTTGGAAAATAGAGTAAGGATTTGGATTTGAAAATTTTGATGGGATTGTGAGTCCTTCATATTTTGAACTTATCGCTCAGACTCATGCATGGCTTCTAGAATTTTTTCATTCAAGGCTTCCATCCTCTTTTTGAAATAAGATTTTTTTTCTCTATTAGTTGTTCTAGAAAAGAGGTATGTTGGTAAGGTGGTTGATAGAATGACTCGGGGGTGTTGTATCCCCTACTAACTCGATGAAAAGCGGTGATAGTGATTACTTTAGTCTTGTTCATAATATTGAAACTGGGGCATATGATGATTCAGATACGACCAATCCGGCATATTGGTTGGTTAAAGTTATGCCGTATTGGTGTTATTCAAAAAAGAGGTCGGATGAAATATGAATTTGCAAATACATAGGAAAAATTATAGTTATAATCCATATCATACAAAAAATGTAAAAAACAAACAAACAATTAAAACAAATAAAAGAACGAAAAATCTAGCCTAAGTTAGGGTAGACCTTTGACCTAGATGACTCCTAACTGATTAGTCTATAAGCGGGAGTTATATTGCAACAGTATGACCACAAGTTAATAGGTCAGGTAGGGGCAAGATCAGTGGGAAGTATCCTTACCTGAGTAATGGGCCTAATTATGCCAAACTACTATTTTTCGAGGTTCGTCTCTCAATCCCCAACCTTTGACACCGATTTGACTAGAGCCAAATTATAACAACTTTCTCCTTAGGTCAATCTCCTATTGAGCCCGCCCTAAGGCCAACGTCTATTCAATTTTAAGTTAGGCTGGGTTAGTGATTGAGGAGATGATTTTCGGGTTAAGAAAAGGTAATGACTTTCCCACCTTATCTTGTTTAAGGATATACCCTCAATCATTTTAGTGCAATGTATACGTGTATATGAAAAGATACACTTAAGCAATATAAACAATTCAAAAGTGTTCTTATACTACATGTTATGCACACGTACCTTGGCTCTAACACTTTTCAACAGTAATGAAAATGTAATGAAATTAGACAAATTCCCTAGAATGCAAAGCCTAAACCCTTTTTTAACTTTTACAAAATACAATTTACTATTTGAGTTAAAACAGTGTATGCAGTGAGCTAAAAAGGAAAACTAACAGTAGCAGAAGCCTGCAATTTGCAATTCAATCGCCCACCTGTAAAACAGAAGAGTGAGTAGTCCCACTCTTTTGCCGCGCAAACGCGACTTTCGCCACGTTTTTGCGACAAACTGGAGTCTTCCTGAGCTCTGCTTTCTAGAGCAGAGTCTCAGGGGTGATGTGTATATTCTGCACTACTTGTTTTCTTGAAATGAACCCCTGTACACAAAAACAGAAGAGAAAGAATTCACCATTTGTAAACTTAAAAAGAAACTTACCGTCCCTCCTGGGAACGGTGCCAAAATTTGATTGAGTCTTTACATGCACAGAAAAGTAGGGTTTAGAATTAAGAATAAAGTGCTAGGTTGCTCAATACTACCACTATAGTAATTGGCTATACGGGTCGTGATCTACAAGGAGGGACTATGATAGAAGCGTTAGGTGAGTTCTTTCCAAGTTAATTAGAACGGTTAAAGTATTTCTGCTTTATTTTAAAAGAGAAAAGAAAAGTAAAAGTGTTGGAAGAGGAGGAGAAGAAGATGATGTTGTTGGTGTTGGAAAGTGTATCTAAAGTAAGTTAAAAAGAGGGTAGAAATAGTTGGCTTTAAGAAGTGTGTTTCTAAACTAGGAAATAAATAAAGAAAGAACTAAAAAAAATATTTACTTACCTATTCGGCGCTTGCTTACCTTGGATCCATTGTAACGACCTACCTTGGCTTGAAGGCGATCACAACATGGCATATAGGATCTTCCTTTCTTGAAATCAGTCTAACTAAAAATGCAAGCAGAAAGGAATACTATACTATTACACAATCAGAAGTAGATATCGATCACCATAAGTCATCAGTGGCACTTGTAAGAACAAGGTAGATTCGACGCTATAGGATTCACTTTGATTTACAAGTCATCGTAGAGACAAGTAAAGTTAAAACAAGAAGAAAAATAAGCTTTTGATTTAAATCGAGAAACGATATAAGAAAGGAAAGAAGGTTACAATGGTGTCACTTTCAATACAACTTTCTTTTTTTTAACATGATCTCTCTCTAACCTAAGCTTATAAAGAAACAAAAAAATTACATTAAAAGAAAAAAAAACCTAAGTTAAAACCTAGAACGAAAAACCTATTCTAAACTCTCTGCTAAAGTGGTGGCCTTCTGCCTTCTGAAATGAAAGTATTTATAGGAGAAATGAAGGGATAAGGAGCGTATGAAGATAGGAGAAGCAAAGGCTCCCCCAGATCTAATCTGGATCTGGCCAGATGGCGAGATCCAGTGCTCGTGTGGCTGGGATGCTCCGATATCTCCGTTTATCCAATGGTTTTTCTGTTTTGAGCTCTGAGTTTGGTGATATCCTATTGATTCTTTAGCTAGCCAAATGGGTCTTCAAAAATTCGGTTTTAACTGAATTAGATCTGGGATTATCTTCTTTGATATACTCTGTCTTCAGATAGAATTTCTTCTAAATCTCTGGATTTGAGTTGATCTTTATTGATTTGCTTGAGAATTTAAATCTTTGGATTTAATTGGATAAACTGGTTCATTTCTTCTTTTTCTTCATTAATTACTTTGCACACCATTAAACAATAAAATGAATTAAATAGCAGAGTTTTATTACATAATAAATGAGAAAATGTGACATTAAATATGCAATGCACTGTATAATCAGAAGTGGCGTGTCATGTAATCGACGTTGATACGTTTTACAATCTCTTGCTCGGTCGACCTTAGATCCATGCTAAATGGATCATCTGATCCAATCTCCACCAATGCTTCAAATACGTGAATAACAAGACAATGGTTAGGACGATATTTGCCAAAATGCAACCTTTCAAGGGAGTGGAGAATTACTTTACTGACTCCCTCCTCTACTGAGAAGTCAACAAAGAAGTCAAGGAACCATTACCTAATGACATCGACAGTGGCAATGAGGCGAATTCTGAATCAAAAGAAGACATATCTGCTACTTTTGCCATGGAGCCCATTGTAGCATATCTTAATGATCATGATTGTAATGATTCCACTGAAAATGACGGTGAATGAGTCATCAATAAAAATATTGCTTTTGATTATTCTTTGTGTCTGAATGATGTATGTAATTTCATCAAGTCTATTTCCTTGCACATGCCCCTGCCTATAATAAGAATGGCATGCATGCGGATAGAGGATGATGATGAATCCGTGTTCGTTGTCCCATCTTTTAAGAAAAACCAATCTCTGATCGTATTCGGCAAAGTCTACCCAAAGACTTTTACGTTTCATTACGCATGGTCAGCACACCGTATGATGAAAAGGATGGGATAGTACTTACGTCGTGGGGACAGCCTGAATTTTGAAAAGGGATGATGCATCTCTTTACAACCTTTTGTACCAAAAGGAAAGCCAGCAAACTACTAAGATTAGACAGGCTGTGGACTGGGATATATTACCCCACCCGCTCAATCTGAATCAGATACTGACAGATCTTTACCTTCACACGAATCTTTACCTTCACATTCCTCAGACTCATCAGACTAGGAATCAGATGTCAGTGTGGGGGTAGTCTTCAAGAATATCTTCGTCAATAGGACATCTTTCAGTCAGATGGAGCAATATGATAACTGAAATACACCTAGAGGGGGGTGAATATGTGTACTAGCTAATCTAATGACAAATGATGTAGAATTAAAACTCAATTGCAACACACTATGTGTAACCAAAGATTATAGCCGAGGGCTCCGGACTATCTCCTCTTGATTCCTCTAGATAAGAGTTGAGGTGCTATATGAAGCTCTCTTGGTTCAACACAAGCATGGGCACACAAACAATACCTAGCATATATGAGATATGAACAATATAAAGTAATGCAAGATATAAGAGAGATAGAGTTTAGAGACAATGGTCAATCGTAAATAACAAGATATGTTTCGAGGTTCGAGCCATTGCTCTACGTCCCCGCCTTCACACAGAAGAATTTTCACTACGTCCACACAGGACCTCTCACAAAGGGAACCTCCACTGAGGAATTTGCTATTACAAACTTGGAGTATATACCTCCTCTCTCCAACACAACCACCTCTACTTAAGAGGCAAGGCATAAAGCCAAAACACAATCACCTCTACACAAGAGGGATAGGCACAAAGCCAAACAACAATCACCTCTATACAAGAGGGATAGGAACTAAGCCAAAACTTAACCACCTCTACACAAGAGGGACAAGGCACAAAGTCAAAGCAAAGAAGAGATTACAAACTTTGTGATCACAATAGACCACAAACAACACTTGGTGATCACAATAGACCACAAATAATATTTCTCACAAAAACAAGATCCTATAGATAGGATTAGATATGATAGCTCAAGTGTGAGAAAATAAAGTGTTTGGAAAGAAAAATAATAAAGAAAAATACTTGTGAAAAACACCAAATAGATATTGAAATACGGATCAAAACCAATTTCTCAAAGACTCTCTTTTCTTTGATTTTTCCAACACTTTAAAAAAAAATAAAAGATAAATTTTTTAGCACGAAAACTCTTCAAAAAACTTGCTGCTATACACTTGAAAAGATGAGAAGAAAAGCTCTTGAAAATCTTGTTGAAAACAACCCAAGAGAAGGCCTATTTATAGCCTCTCAAAAAACTAGCCGTTAGCAGCCAGAAAAGGTCATTTTTAACCTTCTGATCGACCGGCCGGTCGATTGTCACTACCCGAGGCTGGGTAGTTACAGTCGGTCGACTGCCTGATCGACTGGCCCTCTAGGCTGGTCCTTGTGCACGTCCTCGTGCACATCGGTCGACCGGTCCGGTCGACCGCCAGCAGGTTCTGGCAGAATTTAGGGTTATGAAACTTGGTTTGTTTTAATTCTAATAAAATCCCATAAAATCTCATAAATCCCACAAAAATTAGTTCTTATAAATATTTGAAGAACAAATATGTGTGATAAAAATCAACACATATTACAAACTATTTGAACTATTTTTGTGATATAAAATATTTGGCCTTAAAAAACCGTATTTTTCAAAACTTAAATTTTCAAAAGAAAAACCGTTTTCTCCAAAACTTGTATAAATACAGAAATATGATATTGGAGAACTTGTATAAATATAGAAATATGATATTGAATCACTTTTGAAGCATATTGTGTATGGATAGAATCCAATACAAATGTAAATGATATCTATGTTTTTGACATGAAATCCAAAATAAGTTTTGTTAATTATAAAACTCTAAACACATGAAATAGAACATCAAAATAAGTTTTTCCAAATATATGAAGCACGGATGTATATAGATGAAATCTAATATACATTAAACCATGTAAACTTATTTTGATTCTATCTATTCATAAAAATCATATATATGTATATTCGAAATTCAAAACCGGTTGTACCGAAAACCAAACTTATTGAACTTGTGTGTGTGTGTGTGTGAACTTGAGCATATCAACACTAGTCTATCTTACACAAGATCTAAACACAAACTCAAAGTAAATAAACTGAAGTCTTCTTGTAGAACTCATTCTCCAAGCCGACTCGATCCGAAGAGCTTGACTCCATCCGAGTGCTTGATGCGATCTTGACGGCGAGCTCTTCAATCTACATGTGTTAGCTCCAAAACTCCTTTGTTGAAGCGAAGCAATTACTAATATCTTGATAGTAAATTTGAAACTAATAAACACAAGATTATTAGTACTATAACTACATGAGTTAATCATCAAAACTAGAATGATGGTCCTTTGGGCCAACAATGACATTAAACCATTTGATGCTGATCCATGGGCTCAACAGCTTGCCCTTCAGTTGGAAAAGCATTTTGAACAATGTGAACCTCCTACTAAGGACAAGGTGGTCCAGGTTGATGTAAGTGATCAGGCTAATCCAAAGATTACCTCCATAAGCGAAAGCCTGTTACTAGATGAAAGTCAAAGTCTTATATCACTCATTTGAGAATATATAGATGTCTTTGCATGGAGTGATGAAGACTATCTGGTCTTGACCCACAGTGGCAATGCATCATCTCAACATCAAACCAGAGGCTAAACCAGTTAAGCAACAACAACAACAACGGTTTTGACCCGACATTATGGAGGCAATCAAGACCAAGATTCACAAACTCATTGTATGTGGTTTCATTCGAGAGAAACAACACCCAGACTGAGTTGCTAATATTAATGTGCCCGTGCTCAAGAAGAACGGGAAGACCAGAGTCTGCATTGACTTCCATGATCTTAATGTAGCCAGTCCTAAGGACAAATTTTCTTTACCCATCACTGATGTCATGATTGACAACACATTCAGTTTCAAGAGAATGTCCTTTTTGGATGGCTTTTCAAGATACAACCAAATCAAAATGTATCCGGATGATAAAAAAACATACATCATTTCGAACACCGTTGGGACATACTGTTACACGGTGATGCCTTTTGGCTTGAAAAACACCAGTGCAGCCTATCAAAGTGCAATGAACATAATTTTCTGTGATCATCTGCGGAAGACGGTGAAATGCTATATCGACGACATCGTAGTCAAAAGTCGTAACATAGACAACCACATACATGACCTAAGAACGGTGTTCGACATCATGTGGGCTCGCCAGCTGAAAATGAACCCGACAAAGTCATTCTTGGCAGTGTCAAGCTGCAAATTCCTTGGATTTATTGACACATTTAAAGAAATTCATCTTGACCCAGACAAAATCAAGGCCATCCAAAACATGCAACCTCCAAAGATTGGAAAACCGAGGTTGGACTCCTAGTTGACTTTTGCTGGAATTTTTATAGAGAGAAATCCTCGCAAGAAAATTATATTCTAGCTTCTAAGAATTCAGAGATTAGTTTCTCTAATCCTTCAAGGATAAACTCAGGGTGTTAACACCCTAATCTTTCGCTCTAAAAGAACTTTCAGAACCAGGCGAGAAGGAATTCGCAAGCAAAAAATCTCAAAATTTGATTGTCCGTATGGTCAAAGGGACAAAGTGGTCGCGCGCTAACCAGACTCTAACCATCACACTTCCCCAGAAATATCAGAAGAGAGTTCTTATATTTTCATTTTTATTACTTGTAATTTCTCTTCACTCTTTTTGTAAGTTTTTCCCTTTAATTTTTCAATGAAAAATATGAGTCTCTAACGGTTGACCGATCGGTCGACCAACATGCACAGCCTTTAGGCATATGCACATCCGGTCGATCGGGCTTAGCCCCAAAACTATATTTTTAGTATTTTTAAATATTATTTTAAATTCAATTAAATTCCAATAAATCATAATAAATTCTAGAAAATAAGTTCATGTAAATACCATGTGTATAACTTATTGAAATCACCAGTCTACATGCACATGTCAAGAATTAGTTATTTTATTATATACAAGGCATGATCGCCCAACTAACTTCTCACCAAAGGTAGATATTTTCAAAAAAATGATTCAAAAATAGTTAAGTGTAGATTGAAAACACTACCATTGAAAAATTAAAACAAATAGTTTTGAAAAACTAGTTCAAAATTCTTCAACCATAAATCAAATCATATACAACTCATGAAATATAGTAATTATATAAGAATTTCCACTCAAAATCTAAAATAGTACACGCATGCTCATGAATACAAAATCATGAGTAAACAACAGGTGAGTGCACAAGAATCATGTAATAATCATATTAATGAAGATAAAAACAATAATGATCAAAACAAAAGTATTTATAAAAGAAGAGTACATGTATAAATGTAAGAATCATCAAAATTAGGATATACATAGATAGCCAAACAATAAATGAGTACACAACGAGTATGAATCATGTTAGGCACAAAAAAAGAGTGCATCTCAAAAAGTATACAAGTATATCACAAGTTTTAATAAAGTTTGCATTTAAACATATAATCAAAATATGTAAATAATGAAATGCTTAAAAATATAAAATGGAGGACAGAGATAATTACCAAAATCGATTGACTAACCTCCATTTCTCCAAAACAAGATGGTCCTCCCGCCTAAACTCGTTGATAGTGATGCATCCATTGATTTATCCATCAAGCTCTGATTGCGTCCACCATTAAGGCACAAATCATTTCACGTCTTGTAAGAGCCCACACCTACATCAAATACAATCGGTGTAGATTTTAGTACTCAAACATTCTTGGGTCCTTGATTGTTAGTATTTTAAACCCAAACATTTTCATTTGAACTTTTTAATCTATCAAGATAAAACTTGGCTAAATGACCTTTATGACCACAATGTGAACAATGATACACATTGGCATAATTTTGAGTATGATGTGTATTTGCATTCCATGGGATATGTGCATGAATATGTGAAATTTATTATTTTTTAAAAAAATATCCTAATTTTTATGGTCAAAAGCACATTGGCTCAAGATTTAGCCTAAACAATTAGTTTTATTCTTCAAAATACAAATCTCATTTTTATCAATATTTGAAGAAGCAAGATTGGCATGAGAAATAAAAACTATTTTCTTGGAAATCAACTCAACTTAGTTTTTCAAAGTACTATTTTCTTTCAAAATCATCTCTTTTTCTTTCAAAACAATGTCAAGTTTTGAAGACAAAATACTATTTTCTTTCTTTAATTTCAAAATTTTCTTTTTCATTAAATCATATTTTCAAGCAATTCTTCACAATACAAAGTAAGATCATCATATGATAATTGTTCATGCTATTCAAGATCAGATTCTGAATTTACCTCTAGGGGTCATCCCCTTGGATCATGAAATACATATTCGCAGAATCAATTTCGGATTCACTATCCCAATCCCAAGAGGTGGCTTTCAATACTTTCTTCTTACCTTTCCTTCTTGGATCACTTCTCTTTCCATTCTTGAGATACATATTTATGTTCTTCACTAGGAGAGTGAGTCATTCTTCATCTTCGGAGGTGGTTGGAGTTGTAACACTTTTCTTATTGTAATCTCTTGGGGAAACCTTGAGTGCAACACCATTCTCATTTTCTGGCTCACGATTTTTTCTTACCTTTATCTTCATCTCATGGGTCTTCAAGCATGAAAGCGGTAAAGTCTATCTCTTCTCTGTCGTTGAGCTCTTTCGAGGTGGTAGCTTTGACTTTCCAAGCTTGAGAAAGTTCTCTAATGATTTTTCACACCTTTTGATCATTGTCAATGTGCTAACATAAAGAAAAGAGTTCATTAGTAATTGTAGTAAACGGGTAACCATGTCATCAATGGATTCATCATCAAACATATGAAAGCTATCATATTAAGAATTTAACTAATTAATCTTAACTTTCTTGACTTATGAAGTTCTTTCATGTGTATGATCAAAATTTTCCAAATACCATAGGCATATGTATAATTTATAACTCTTGAAATATCATCATTCAAAGATTATAATAATGCATAATGGGCTTTAAAATTGGCATGATATTCCTTAACGGCAATTTCAGACCATGAGTTCTCATCACACTCGGGACAAACAAATGGTTTTGAAATAACTTTGGCTACTTTACTAGTCAATGAATTCAAGAAAGCAGACATCTTAACCTTCCATATAGAAAAGTTAAGTCCATCAAATTTGGGTGAATAATAAATGCTAGATCTACCACTATATGTCATGTGTGCAAAACAAATATGATGATTAGCAAATAAAAGATCACTCGTCGGTAGTTAAATCGAATATAAGAAACACTATCTCTAGTACCAATTGAAAGTTCACTAGAGGGGGGTGAATAGGTGAAGTGCTAATCAAATGCGGAATTTAAAACTTTACACTAACAAATCACTCAACACACAATTGACGACCAAGAAGTGAGGCCGAATTCCCAGTGAAGGGCTCTAGAACTTCTCCTCAAGATTTCTCTTTTATATAAGAGTTGAGGTGCTTCAATAGGTTTCTTGGATCAATGAAAGCGCAAGCACAATATCAAGCATGTATGAATAAGCAATAATAAAAATGCATGATATAAACAAGTAAAGTTGAGTTGAGAGATATCAAACGCAAACACAAGGATATCTTTCAAGGTTCGAGCCACTTGCTCTACATCTACGCCTTCAATGCGTGAAGGATTTTCACTAACTCCACAAAGGATACAAATCCCAATCCTCTATACAAGAGGAGGCACAAAACTAATGCACAACGCAAATCATCTCTACACAAGAGGTAGGGCACAATGTCAATACTCTTCAACACAAGAGGAGGGCACAAAGTAAATTGGAGGTTATAATCCTTGATGATCACAAAGATCACAAATAAAGAATCTCACAATACAAAATCCTAAAAGATAGATTTTGCAATGATAACCCAAGCTTGTAAGAAAATAAAGATTTTGAAAATGAAGCTCTTTAGAAAACAATTAGAAAAACTTCTATGAAGATATAGAACCTTGAAGAATAAAACTTGAATTTCTCAAAAATTTGTTTTCTTTGATTTTTTAAAACTTTAAAACACTTGAATTAAACACACTAAAAGATGCGGATTTGAAGCTCAAAAATTTGTTGAAAACTATTTTGAAAATAGGAAAGAGAGCACTTGAAACCAGGGTATAAAACTCTTCTCAAATCCTTATGAAAAGTCGTAATCAAAAACCTTATTTATAGACCCATATCAAAAATAATTGTTGGGGTCTAATCTTAGGTCAGAGAGACTTATTGGTCAATCCGCAAATGGTCAAAAATATGACCGTTGGGGTTGCCGATCGACCGGGCGGTCGGCCGCACCCAACATCCAAAAAGCAAAGCTCTCTGACGGTCAATCTCTCGGTTAACTGAAACAAACAGAGAGCACAGAGTCTCTAATGGTCGACCGGTCGATCGATACACATGCAAAGCCCTTAGGCATGTGCACATCTGGTCGACCAGGCGGTCGACCGGGCTCAGCCCCATAGCTATATTTTTAGTATTTTAAAAAATTCTTTTTAAATCTAATTAAATTCCAATAAATCTCAATAAATTCTACAAAAATAAGTTCATGTAAATACATTAAGTACAAATATGTGTGATCAAAAATCAACACATATTATAGACATATGAACTTGTTTTTGAAATTTAAAATTTCAATCTTAAAAACAATACCCTATTTTCTAAAAATCAAACTTTTAAATGAAAATTGAGTTTGTCCAAAAACTTGTATAAATACAAAAATAAGTCATTGAAACTCAATTGAAGTCCAATATGTATGGATAAAATTCAAAACACATATAAAATGATATAATTTGCTTTTGACAATATATTTCATAAAAATAACTTTTTGTAAAAATTAAACTTAAACTTATGAAATCAATTCATCAAAGTAAGTTTCTTAAACACATCGAAACACCAATGCGTATGATGAAATCCAATAAACTTGTTTTGATGAAATCTATTCATGAAACCAAAATGTATTCTAGTTAAATCGAAACGGATTAAACTAAAAATCAATACTCTTGTATGTGTTTGTGTGTATAAGCTTGAGCAATCTAAACTAATATATTCTATACAAATCTTCTAAATACTTACAAATTTTAGACACAGGTCTTCTTTTAGATCTTCTTCTCCAAGTAGATTTGATCCAAACTTGATTTCCTCAAGCTACCCTCCTTGAGTTTTTGATATGATTTTTACGCTTGAGCTCTTGAATCAACACCTGCTAGCTTCAAAACAAGACTTTGAATCTTTTGTTGAAGCTAAACACCAAGTAAGATCTTGATTGAATATCTGAAATTTAAATAGCACAAGATCATTAGTATTATAACTATATGAGTTAATCATCATCAAAACTAGAGTGATAGGTTTTTATGGCAATAATCTCCCCCTTTTTGATGATGATAAAACTCATGAAGTTATATATGCATGAACTAAAAATAAGCTTTGTAAAAACTTCCCCTTACTCATTCATAGCATAAAATATATAGATATTCAATGAAAGCTCATAAATACCAAACAAATTATGAATATAAAACATATATATGCAAAAATATATAATCACATGCATATATAAACTCTAAAATTATCTCCCTTTTTTATCAATTGACCAACAAAGGGGTAAAGAAATCATGATAAATGTATGTGCGATATAAATCTATGAAGAGGAGAGCGCTAAGTTAACTCTCCCTGCATACATGCAATACATGAGAAGGAATGACTGAACCCTAACCCACATAAGTATATTATACTGTGTATAGACAAAGATGTTAAGCTCCCCTACACACATGCATTACATAGAGAAGAGAGGTCAAGCTCTTCTTTATATAATGCATACATTATAAAATTACATATATAGGAGACTTTAAGTTAACTCTCCTTGTATATAAGCAATACAAATCGATTGAAAATTTTTTGATAAATTAATTTAAAATAAACATAGAAACATCAATTAAAATACACGAATACCAATGAAAATCAACTGAAAATTATGCAAAGGATTTAATTGAAAATTTAGCATGATACCAAATAAATATCAATTGAAATCAAATGGATAAACATAGATACTAATTAGCAAAGCAACTTGAAATATAGATACCAATTGTAATAATTGATACTAATTAAAAATATGAACATTTGCTAAAAGAAAAAATTTTCTCAAAAAGAGTGGGAATAAGATACCAAATGAAAGTTAAATCAAGAAATTTCTCTCCCTTTTTAAAATAATCACAAAACCAATGTATAAGTTTTAGAAATAATGATTTCAATAGAAATTAATACCAATTTGAAATGAATATAAACTTAGCATTAAACTAATTGTGCTATAAAAACATGTTTAAATATTTATAAACAAGCATAATTAATCATATATATGAATGTATGCCAATTGAAATATCATTAAAATATAGAGCATACATATATAGATAAATAAGAATGAGTATACAAAAGTTAAATATCATGAGAATCATGTGTATAACTCATTGAAATCACCAACCTACATGCACATGTCAAGGAATAGTCATTTAAGTATATACTGTTGGCCCAAAGGCTTATCACTCTAGTTTTGATGATGATCAACTCATGTAGTTATGATACTAATGATCTTGTGTTTAATTAGTTTCAGATTTGTGATCAAGATCTTAGTAGGTGTGTAGCTTCAACAAAGGATTTAAAGTCAAGTTTTGGAGCTAACACGGTTTGATTCAAGAGCTTGTGCATCAAGACCACATCAAGTACTCAAGAGGAGTCTAGCTCTTTGGATCGAGTTTGGACCAAGTCAAGAAGATAAGAAG
Source organism: Agave tequilana (assembly GCA_038442645.1). NCBI lineage: Eukaryota > Viridiplantae > Streptophyta > Magnoliopsida > Asparagales > Asparagaceae > Agave > Agave tequilana. Next base: position 26,248 of record JAVJIF010010861.1, on the reverse strand, counting down.
ACTTCAAGTGAAGACCTTCAAGATCAAGACTTGTGTCTAGGTTTGTTTTTATAAGATTTTGTTTTTAGATAAAATGTAAAGGATAGAATAGTTGGTGGATTGCTCAAGTATATCTTACACGCACACACTCTTGATTTAGATGAGTTTTCATAAAAAGAATTTTATTTTGGAAAAATACAAAAGAGTTTTCTTTTAGAAAAATACCGGTTTGGTTTTTGGAATTCAAAGTATATATGTTTTAACCAAAACTAAATTTAGAGCTTAATGTCAAAAACATAGATATTTTACCATGTAGTGTAGTGAATCATATCCATACACTCTATGCTTTAAAAGAGTTTAAAATATCTTGTTTTTGTATTTGGAGAAGTTTTGGAAAAACCAATTTTGGAAAAATACAGTTTTTGTTTTTAGCCAAAATTTTTAAGTTACAAAAATAGTTCAAATTATTTGTAACATGTCTTGATTTTGCTCAAACATGTTTGTTTATCAAAGTATAATATTGAAACTAGTTTTTTAGAATTTTAGAGATTTTATGGGATTTTATGTGTGTCAAAATGCCAAGTTTTTCAATCCCTTAACTGACCCTGTCTGGCTTCTGTCGGTCGACCGGACCGGTCGACCGAACTTGAAGTCGGTCGACCGAGATGGTCGATGACGTGCATAGAACATGCACGCCAGGACTGCTGGAGGGCCGGTTGACCGAACCCGGTCGACCGCAGAGAGCTTTTGCTCTCTGGAAAGCCCCGGTCGACCGGCAGAGAACTTTGTTCTCTGTTCCAGGCAGCGGTCGACCGGGCCGGTCGACCGTCGCCCCAACGGTCAGATTTCTGACCGTTGGCCGTCGACCGGGCCGGTCGACCGTCAGCCGTCAGGGCTGATATTTTGCCCCAACGGTTAGTTTTTCTAGCCTATATATATGGGGGGTTTTGTGGGCTGTTTTAAACAAGTTTTTAGAAGAAGTTTTTGGGTTAGTTTTTTCTACTCATTTCAGTGGTTATATCGACAAGTTTTAGAGCCAATATCTCCAAATCAAAAGAGAGTTTATCAAGAGTGTTTCAAAAGAGATTTTCTTTGTTTTTCACCATAGATTCAATCCTTGTTTTCTCACACAACACTTGAGCCATCCATTGCTATATCTACCTATAGGGATATTTGTTGTGAGAGAATTTTAGGTGATCAAAGTGTTGTGATCACCAAAGTTCATCTTTGCTTTGAGGAGGCGGACGAGTGTGTTCGCGGTGTTTCGAGTTCCTGTGTGAACTCTTTGTTTGAGGTGCGGCCTCGGCGAGCTAGTAGGTTTGCGGTGTGTACAAGACTAGAGAGTCCAAGGAGTTCAAGTGTGAACTCGCCTTGTAGGTGTTGCGGCACCGAGTATGTGGGATCGATTTTAGTAGAAATCCTTCATAGTGTTGAAAGGGGGACGTAGAGCAAGTGTGCTCGAACCTCGAAACAAATCTCCCGTGTTTGCGATTGCTCACTCTCTATCTCTTACTCTTGTTTATATCTTGCATACTTTTATTGCTTTCATCTTATATGCTTGATATATATTGTGAGCTTAATTGTTATATGCTTGGGATTGTTTGCTAACACTTATATTCAACCAAGAGAGCCAACGCGGCACCTCAATTCTTATTTAGAGGAATCTTGAGGAGTTGGTCCAGAGCCCTTCACGGGAAATTCGGCTACACTTTTGTGTTATACTTGGTGTTTAGTTTAAATAGTTTTAATTTGCATAATAAGTTTTTTATTCCGCATTAAGTGACTCTTAGATTAGCTCATCACCTATTCACCCCCCTCTAGGTGACTTATAGTTGGTATCAGAGCCAATGCTCTTGATTTGGGTCTTACAACCTAGAGTTAAAGATCCATATTTTATAGCTAATCACAATATTTGTGTACACACACCATGGATTTCATGTCACCTCCCACCTTTGACATTCTTAACATCCAAACTTGGAAGGTTAAGATGTCCTTATTCCTCAAAGCCTTAGGTATTAATGTTTATTTTGCCACTGTTAAGGATTCTTATTGTTTAAATAGCAAAAATATTGAGGCTAATGCAAAAGCCCTACATGCTTTAAAATCAACCCTAAATGATGAATATTTATCTAGGGTATCTAACATTGATTCGGCTTTTGTAGTGTGGAACACCATGATCTCCCTTGGCGAAAAAGAACAATACTATGCGGGGAGCGATTCAGATGTTGAAGTGACACCTCCAACGTGTGCTACATGGTCCAAGGGGATAACCCCCTTGAGGTAACTACCGAATCCGAGGTAGAAGAGGATTTGATATGCCTTATAATGAACTAGCATCATTTTGTCAACAACTCTTAGAAAAATATGAATTGCTTAAAAAGGATAATAAGAATTTGAAAAAGAAATTTGATTGCATGATAAAAGAAAATGATTCTTTTAAAAATAAAGTTGCATGCATTGAAAAGGTAAATGAAACTTTGAAAAATGAGAATATTTCCTTGATTTCTAAATTAAATGATCTTTGTGAAGGAAATACTAATTTGAAAAATAAAATTGTTTTGGTGAAAAACAAAAGGAAGTTGCTTTAAATGAAAACACTTCTTTAAAAAGAAAAATTATTGAAAAAGAAAAAGAAAATGTTTCTAAAAAGAAAAAGAATAATGATTCTCTATCTCACCATGCCTTACATGCCACCATTAATCAAAATGAGATTAAAATTTTGAAAAATAAAATAAATTGTTTGAGCTCAACTTTGAGCACATGTGCATTTAACCACTCTAGATTGGAGTCTTTGTTTTCAAAGAAATAAGCTCCAAATGTTCATGCACAACACCCACATCATGTATATGCATATTTTTGCACGCCACGATCACACGCATACACATATGCATCCTAGAGTGTACAATTGTACACATTGTGGCCGTAAAGGCCATTTAGCAAAATTTTGTTATGATAAGATAAATGTTTTAAATTTTGCTAATAAGAAAAATGTTTGGGTTCCAATAGATGCTAACCCCCGAGGACCAAAAAAAATGGGTACCAAAATCCCCACCTTTTGTATTTGATGTAGGTGCGGGCTCTCACAAAACGTGAGAGGTTCGGTGCCTTGGTAGTGGATGTATGGACATGATGGACACATATTTGATGCACCGCTATCAAGGAGGTTTGGTGGGATAACCACCATATTTTGGAGATTTGGAGTATAGTTCATGTGTTGGTAACTATCTCTAAAACTCCTAGTTTATTTACATGCTTTTTCATATATGATATTTTTAGCATGTTCATGTTTTATTTGTTTTATGCTTCATGTGGTAAAAACATGGTTAGATGTAGTTTTTATCAAAAATTTTGTATATACGTGAACAAATAGTGAGCAACAAATTGATTCATATATGTTTGCACTTCATTGTTCATTTGTACTCACTATATGTACATGTATAGCCTAGTTTTGATGATTTCCTCATTTACACTTGTTTTGCCTATTTTCATGTTTTACTTCATGTATATGTATTGTGTATTCAAATCTAATAAATATACATGTATACCCGTGAGTCATTTGCCTTCATGCAATTTACATTATGAACTCTTTTTATGTTTGGGATATGTATGCATATTGTTAGTTTTGGATAAATCATACATATACCTAGAAGTTTGTTTTTAAGATGAAAAATGAATTTTTATGATTTTCATCTTTATTTGAAAAATGAATTTTCATGATTTTTGTTTTGATAAAATGATATTTGTTTCGAGCTTTATTAATTACTGTCATGAAAAATGTTAATTACATGATTCTTGTACACTCACACATCATTTGGTTTGTCATGACCTTATTTCATGAACACTTTTATGAGCTTTATCGATTTCGAGTGTTGAACTTTATGTATTTAGCATGTTTCATGACATACATGTGATTTGGTTTCATGTTTTGAAGGATCTTTAACTAGTTTTTTCAAAAATTATTTTAACTAGTTATTATTCTTCATTTGGTAGTGATTTTCAATACTAAAATATTCTCAAATTATTTTCGAAAACCCCTACCAACTCCGTCATGGGTGGACGGATGGGCGAGTATGCCTTGTAAGCATTATTGAAAATCCTTTACCTTATGCATAAACGGGTGGTAGGTTATGAGTTATATACTTGATCTCAATTGGTATTTTCATTTTGTATAAACTCATTTTTGTTTTCTATATGTATGCTTCATAATTTCCATAATATCAATTCCTATTGATATTGTCTTTTCCATACATATATATGTTTTGAAAATCAAGCACAATCAAATACATATATTTATACTTGATTTTCAAGATATTTACATGCTTTAAAGCACAAAGTTTGTTTATGCTAAGCTTCATTCAAATCTTAATTTTCAATTGATTTCTCAATTGATATTTTATAAGCTTATGCATTATCTTCAATTGGTATTTGTTTTACAATTAGTATTTTTATTGATATCAAAATGTACAATATGTTTCAATTGGTATCCATTAATCTATTTATTTCAATTTGTATCCATGAAAATTTATATTGGTATCAAGATATAAAATACTTCTTTCATTGGTATCAAAATTTCAATTGATAAAATGTTTCAATTACAATTAAAAATTCAAAATTTGTAATGTTTATTTACAATTGGTATTACATTTGATTACAAGTGGTACCTTAAATTTTTTTTGCTTTAATAAGAAATTTAAAAATATTTTGATTTATATTGCCTATATGCAAGGGGAGCTTAACATCTCTTCTACATATAGATTCATGTTGAGTGTATCTTATATTGAGGAGCTTGACAACTCTTCTTTATGCGTGGTACACGTGTGTAGGGGTGCTTCACATCTGCTCTTATGCATTGCATATTATGTGTTATGTGAATTAGGGCTTGTCATCCTTTCTTCATGTAATGTATGTATGTAGGGAAGTTAACTTAGCGTTTTCCTCTTCATGAATGTATATCGCATATGTCTCTTTATTGACTTGTTTTCACCCCTTTGTTGATTTTTTGTTTCTAACAAAAGGGGGGAGAACATTGTTTTGTATTTACTTTAACCCCTTTGTTGAAGATTGACAAAAAGGGGGAGAAGTATTTTGGTATATATGCATATTTTCCTTGCTTTATACATAAAGGAGGAGAAGGATTTATATTTATGCATATATGTTTTTGTTTTGCAAATAGGAGAAAAAGTATTTGATGAGTTTTATGCTTGATTGGCATGTTTATCTCCTTGTATTGCATACATGTTTATGAGCTTTCATTGCATATTATTTGTTTATTGTGATGCATGAGTTAAGGGGGAGCTTCTTTGAAGCTTTATTTTAATACATGCATATATAACTCTATGAGTTTTGTCATCATCAAAAAGGGGGAGATTGTTGGCCCAAAGGCTTATCACTCTAGTTTTGATGATGATCAACTCATGTAGTTATGGTACTAATGATCTTGTGTTTAATTAGTTTCAGATTTGTGATCAAGATCTTAGTAGGTGTGTAGCTTCAACAAAGGATTTAAAGTCAATTTTTGGATCTAACATTGTTTGATTCAAGAGCTTGTGCATCAAGACCACATCAAGTACTCAAGAGGAGTCTAGCTCTTTGGATCGAGTTTGGACCAAGTCATGAAGATAAGAAGACTTCAAGTGAAGACCTTCAAGATCAAGACTTGTGTCTAGGTTTGTTTTTATAAGATTTTGTTTTTAGATAAAATGTAAAGGATAGAATAGTTGGTGGATTGCTCAAGTATATCTTACACGCACACACTCTTGATTTAGATGAGTTTTCATAAAAAGAATTTTATTTTGGAAAAATACAAAAGAGTTTTCTTTTAGAAAAATACCGGTTTGGTTTTGGAATTCAAAGTATATATGTTTTAACCAAAACCAAATTTAGAGCTTAATGTCAAAAACATAGATATTTCACCATATATGTGTAGTGGATCATATCCATACACTCTATGCTTAAAAGAGTTTAAAATATCTTGTTTTTGTATTTGGAGAAGTTTCGAAAAAACCAATTTTGGAAAAATACAATTTTTGTTTTTAGCCAAAATTTCTAAGTTACAAAAATAGTTCAAATTATTTGTAACATGTCTTGATTTTGCTCAAACATGTTTGTTTATCAAAGTATAATATTGAAACTATTTTTATAGAATTTTAGAGATTTTATGGGATTTTATGTGTATCAAAATGCCAAGTTTTTCAATCCCTTAACTGACCCTGTCTGGCTTCTGTCGGTCGACCGGACCGGTCGACCGAGCTTGAAGTCGGTCGACCGAGACGGTCGACCGACGTGCACAGAACGTGGACGTCAGGACTGCTGGAGGGCCGGTCGACCGACCCCGGTCGACCGCAGAGAGCTTCTGCTATCTGGAAAGCCCCGGTCGAACGGGCAGGTCGACCGGCAGAGAACTTTGTTCTCTGTTCCAGGCAGCGGTCGACCGGGCCGATCGACCGTCGCCCCAACGGTCAAATTTCTGACCATTGACGGTCGACCGGGCTGGTCGACCGTCAGCCGTCAGGGCTGATATTTTGCCCCAACGGCTAGTTTTTCTAGCCTATATATATGGGGGTTTGTGGGCTGTTTTAAACAAGTTTTTAGAAGAAGTTTTTGGGCTAGTTTTTTCTACTCATTTCAGTGGTTATATCGACAAGTTTTAGAGCCAATATCTCCAAATCAAAAGAGAGTTTATCAAGAGTTTCAAAAGAGATTTTCTTGTGTTTTTCACCATAGATTCAATCCTTGTTTTCTCAGACAACACTTAAGCCATCCATTGCTATATCTACCTATAGGGATATTTGTTGTGAGAGAATTTTAGGTGATCAAAGTGTTGTGATCACCAAAGTTCATCTTTGCTTTGAGGAGGCGGACGAGTGTGTTCGCGGTGTTTCGAGTTCGTGTGTGAACTCTTTGTTTGAGGTGCGGCCTCGGCGAGATAGTAGGTTTGCGGTGTGTACAGGACTAGAGAGTCCAAGGAGTTCAAGTGTGAACTCGCCTTGTAGGTGTTGCGGCACCGAGTGATCCGGTGGGATCGATTTTAGTGGAAATCCTTCATAGTATTGAAGGCGGGGACGTAGAGCAAGTGTGCTCGAACCTCGAAACAAATCTCCCGTTTTTGCGATTGCTCACTCTCTATCTCTTACTCTTGTTTATATCTTGCATACTTTTATTGTTTCATCTTATATGCTTGATATATATTGTGAGCTTAATTGTTATATGCTTGGGGATTGTTTGCTAACACTTGTATTCAAGCAAGAGAGCCAACGCGACACCTCAACTCTTATTTAGAGGAATCTTGAGGAGTTAGTCCAGAGCCCTTCACGGGGAATTCGGCTACACTCTTGTGTTATACTTGGTGTTTAGTTTAAATAGTTTTAATTTGCATAATAAATTTTTAATTCCGCATTAAGTGACTCTTAGATTAGCTCATCACCTATTCACCCCCCTCTAGGTGACTTACATATACAAGGCAAGATCACCTAACCAACCTCCCATCAAGGATAGATATTTTCAAAAATAATGATTTAAAAATAATTGAGTGTAGATTGAAAATACTACCATGTCAAGAATTAAAATAAATAGTTTTGAAAAACTTATTCAAAATTCTTCAACCATATGCCAAATCTTATACAACTCATGAAACATGGTAATTACATAAGAATTGCCACTCAAAATATATAGCACATGCAAGTTCATGAATACTCATGAGTAAATAAATGATGAGTGCACAAGAATCATGTAATAATCATATTCATGAAGATAAAAATAATAATGCTTAAAACAATAGCATTTATAAAAGAGGAGTATATGTATAAATGTAAGAATCATTAAAATTAGGATATACATATATAGCCAAATAATAAATGAGTACACAAGGAGTATGAATCCTGTTAGGCACAAAACAAGAGTGTATCTCAAAAGCTATATAAGTATATCAGCAGTTCTAGCAAAGTTTGTATTTAAACATATATCAAAACATGTAAATCATGGAATGGTTAAAAACATAAAATGGAGGATAGAGATAGTTACCAAAACTGATTAAACTAATTTTCATTTCTCCAAAACAAGGTGGTCCTCTCACCTAAACTCCTTGAAAGTCATGCATCCATTGGTTTGTCCATCAAGCTCTGATTGCATCCACCATCAAGGCACCAATCCTCTCACGTCTTGTGAGAGCCCGTACCTATATCAAATATAATCGGTGTGGATTTTAGTACTCAAACTTTCTTGGATCCTTGATTATTAGTATTTCGAATTCAAACATTTGCATTTGAAATTTTTAATCTATTAAAACAAACTTGGCTAGATGATCTTTGTGACCACAATGTGAACAATGATACACAATTGCATACTTTTGTGTAAGATGTGTATGTGCATGCCGTGGGATATGTGCATGAATATGTGAAACGTGTTTCTTTTGAAATAAAGATTTCAATTTTTTATTGTCAAAGGCACATTGGCTCAAGGTTGAGTCTAAACAATCAATTTTGCTCTTCAAAATACAAATTTCATTTTTATCAATATTTGAAGAAGCAAGATTAGCATGAAAAACAAAAAAAAATTTCTTTGAAATCAACTCAAATTTATTTTTCAAAGAATTATTTTCTTTCAAAAATATCTCTTTTTTCTTTAAAACAATGTCAAGTTTTGAAGATAAAACACCATTTTCTTTCTTTAACTTCAAATTTCTCTTTTTCATTAAATCATATTTTTCAAGCAATTCTTCACAACACAAAGCAAGATCATCATATGATAATTGTTCATGGTATTTAAGATCAGATTCTGAATTTACCTCTAGGGGTCATCCCCATTGGACCATGAAATACATATTCGTGTAATCAACTTCGGATTCACTATCTGAATCTCAAGAGGTGGCTTTCAATGCTTTCTTTTTGCCTCTCCTTCTTGATTCACTTCTTCTTCCATTCTTAGATAAATATTTATGTTCTTCATTAGTAGAGTGAGTTCTTCTTCATTTTCGGAGATGGTTAGAGTTGCAATACTTTTCTTATTGTAATCTCTTAGGGAGACCTTGAGCTCAACACCATTCTCCTTTTCTAGCTCATGATTTTTTCTTACCTTCATCTCCATCTCATAGGTCTTTAACCCATGAAAGCGGTAAAGTCCATCTCTTCTCTATCATTGAGCTCTTTCAAGGTGATAGCTTTGACTTCCCAAGCTTGAGAAAATGCTCTAATGATTTTTCGCACCTAATCATTGTCGATGGGCTTACCTAAAGAAAAGAGTTCATTAGTAATTATAGTGAAACGGGTAAGCATATCATCAATTGATTCATCATCAAACATATGAAAGCTATTATAATGAGAATTTAACAAATCAATCTTAACTTTCTTGACTTGTGATGTGTCTTCATGTATAGTGATCAAAACTTATCAAATATCATATGCACATGTATAATTTAGAACTCTTGAAATATTATCATCATTCAAAGATTGTAATAATGCATAATGGGCTTTAGAATTGGCGTTATATTCCTTAACGGCAATTTCAGACCATGAGTCCTATCACCCTGGGATAAAACAAATGGTTTTGAAATAGCTTAGCATTGGCTGCCCTACCACTCAATGAATTTGTAGCACCTTGTTCCCGGGATACGTACCAAGATACGTATCCTGATTTTTTTAACCGTATTGTTTTAATTTTCTTTCAGTATTTATTTTTAAGTTGTGATTGCTTATGTTATTTGATGTCGGATCTGGATTCTCAGTCTTAGAGTCAGCCCTGACCCGGACCGGGAATCCGATACCGGCATATCGTCCGATTTGACTTTTCTGGAAGTCCAATTGACCGATTTCAGTTTCAAACATTGTTTTCCAATATTTTAGATTTTTTATGATTTTTAAAATTTTCAGAAATTTTCTGCAAAATCTACAAAACCGGTGTCGGTCGGCATCACTGACTGATTCCTGGATTTTTAGTTTTCAAATAGGATTGAATTTTTAAAAAGGCTTTCATGTTACTTCTTAGAATTTCATTTTCTACCTAAATACAATTTTTTGGATTTTTCTAAATTTATCAAAATTTCACCGATTCTGGTGTTGGCCGGCACCGCTGGAATATTCCAGGATTTTTAATTTGAAAACTAGATTGAATTTCTCAAATCTGATTTCACTTGGTATCTTAAAATAATATTTACTATTTTTTAAAAAATTTGAAACGTTTCTGAAACAGTCGAATTTTTGCCCTATTAAAATAATAATATTATTTACCGTCCTTTTCTTTTCTTACCTTTTTCTTCTCCACTCCTCTATTTTGTTCTCCTAGAATATTCTATTAATTTAATTATCTAATGAAATATTTATTTATTATTTTTTTCAATTTCTTTTCTTTTCCTTTAATTTTTCCCTTTTCCTTTCTTTTCTTTCTTTTTCTTCTTTTCTTTCTTCTCCCTTACGCTTTCCTCCATACCCTGTGACCCACTCCCTGCAGCCTGGCTGCTGCAAACAGCAGCAGCAGTAGCATGATGGCCTGCTCCCCCATCACTCTCCCATACTCTCCCTCTCCCTCTCCCTTTCTCTCTCTTTCTATATATTTTCTTCTTCCCTCCCATATTCCATCACCTTCTTCATCTCTCACCCAACTTCTCCAACTGTCGCCTCCACCACCAAGGCCGCCCACCACCGGCGATCTAGCCACCACCGCCGTACCCCCTAACCACCCACTTCCCTACCCCACTTCCCTCATCTCCAAACAACACCTCCTTCTCTTTAATTTCACCAAAACCCATCTCGCCACCATCTTCTTCTTCTCTAAAATTCTCCACCAAAACTCTCACTTCCTCCACTCCAACCACCCCATCACCATCTCCTCCACCTCCTCCAACTCTCCACCAGCTCCAACAACCACTACAACCACCAATCACCACAACCACCATCATCAATCACCACCAAACAACAACACACCACCCAACAACAAAAAACCAACACCCAAACAACATTAACCCCTCTCCCCCGGGCCCTAGGCCGCCGCCCCCTCCTCGCCGGCCGCCCTCCGGCGGTGGCGCCGCCGGCCAAGCCCCCACACTCCCACTTTCTTTCTTTCTTTCTTTCTTTTTCTTCTTTCTTTCTTTCATTCTTCTTTAATTTCTTTCCTTTTTCTTCTTTCCACATTTACCCCTCCTTAATCCCTAAATTACTCCCATAATTTCAATCATACCCCTCCCCTTTTAATTCCTATTTTTCTCTTCTAAAAATACCCTATATTCTCTCTCTCCTTCCTACAACTTTCTCTCTCCTCTCTCGCTCCTCTCTCATTCCCTCTCTAATATATATATATATATATATATATATATATATATAATATATATATATATATATATTATATATATATATATTTAATAATATATAAATATGGGCTAGTGGTTTGCTCGCACGGGTTCGCGAACTTCTTAGATTTTAACCTGGTATTTCATTCTGGTATTAGGCGAGTACATTTCTTTGACATATCCTGCTTTATTATCATCATTTCATATCTAATAATTATTATCTGGCTTTTAATATATGATGTCTCTTTATGTAAGTTGGTATGTGTTATAAATGATTTCTAAAATCTATCATATTTTATAAATAGCTTCCGACTGTTATTATACTTTGTTGGACCGGTATTATACCGGGTATGTCTAGATCTGCTCCCGCTTTACTCGGCTCCACATAGCTAAATTATAAACTAAATTATTATTGTTATAAAAATAGCTGTGAAGAGTTTGAAATTTTATACCGTTCTCCTGTACCATATTATGTAACCGGTTGATACCTGATATTTGAAGTTGTGACTCTCACTGACATATTAGTTACCTGACCCTGATATATATATATATATATATATATATATATATATATATATATATATATATATATATATATATATATATATATATATATATATATATATACCGGTACTTGCCATGCTACACTTATCATTGATATCTGACGTCGGTACTTACCATGCTATACTTGACAGTTGACGTGCTATCACTTATTTGACATGCTATCACCTGGTACTACTATATTTGACATGATATTGTGACACCTGACTGGATACTATTACACCTGATACCTGTATTACATGGCATATTCATGATTATCATTTATGGGGACTTGGCATAACACTGTTACCAAACATCAGGTACTCCTGAACTCTTATACCATGTACTCCTACACTCCTATACTCCTGTACTCCTGTATCCCCTATACTCATGTTCCTTGCACTGTTGCCCTAGTTAATAGCACAGTCATACCGGCGTCCGGTAGAGCATGCCTGGTGTCAGGATGACGAGGATGTATCCCACGATCGTGCTAGCATCCGGCAGATCCTGAATAGAACTAAGTGCCATACGGAGCAAAGTACCACACCACACACGTGGTGGGGGCCACCTTTTGAATCTGTGAGGGCCACCTCTAGAATCCATTCCCCACACAGAGCAAAGTGCCACACCACACACGTGGTGGGAGCCACCTCTTGAATCTGTGGGGCTACCTCCTGTATCAACCCTCAGAACAAAGTGCCACATGGAGCAAAGTGCCACACCACACACGTGGTGGGGGCCACCTCTTAAATCTGTAGGGCTACTTCCTCCCTCCTGCCTGTGCCGCCTGGTGTTTGCGTGATAAGCATCCTCAGTGCATATTAACACCCACACATACCTGTACAATGATAACGTCTGGTGCATATATTATTTGGTCTCTCCCCTATTCGAATAATGATACCTGCATATCAGAGTTCAAGTGAGTTCTACTGGAAGTACGGCTCCAGTGTGAACTGTCGGTATTGTGGGACGCCGGTGGGAAAGGGATAAGAATAACATAAGAACATAACAACCAAACAGTAATAATATTTGGAACGTATGATATTTGGTCTCTCCTTTGTTCAGGTCCTGGTACTCACATATCAGACCCGGGTAAGTTCTACAGAGTGCGAACTCTAGTATGGACTATCGGTGATGTGAGGCGCTGGTAGGGAGGCGATTAAAATATCAAACGGTACTGATTATTATTATTGGATAAATTAAAATGCAACACCTTTATATTCTTCACTTATAGTGTTATGCCCTGAGTTGACACCTTACTTTATGACATATGATAATTACTCCAGACACACTATAGTTCTGTTGCTCTTAGGGCACTCAAGTTGTATAAACTTAGACGATGGCGACATGAGATATGTGGTATATAGATGAGGGTTTTCTTGTTTGGATTATCCCCTTGATGTATCAGTCCCGTGTCCCTAATCTGAGCTTGTACAACTAGTTTTGTCCATACTTGTATTTATCGCATGTTTAACTTATTTGCCGCATGTTTATATGTACCTATGCTCTTCATACTGCATTCTATGCATGTTTTCAGTGTCAGATTCATCGATCTACATGATTTACTATCGTTTCTTTATGTTACTTGTTATTGCTTGTACCTGCATGCCTGGACCACATCACTTGATCATGTACACGTGTGTCTGTTATGCACGCCATTTGGCTTTATTATATGTACTCGTGGGATTGCGTCTGACAACCCTGGATTCTCATGTCAGATCCTAGAGACCGGACCTTGGTGGCCTCACTGTAGCTGATCAGAGTACGCAGCGGATCCTTCCATGACGATCGAAGTGCAGCAAAATCTTGGATCATCGCCATAGCTCTTCCTCCCAGTTCCTCTCCTGTTTGGTTCTCGAGATCCCTCTTGCTGCTCATGAGCACCTCTTAGCTTTTATATATCTCTTCATGTATTATACTTTTGTATTTTCTGGTGATGTAATATTCCTGTAATATTGTATCACTTTCTGTGATAACCTTGTACTTGTACTTTTCTGTTGAATGTATATTACTACTGTACTTTCACACTCTGATTCTTACTTGTACTGATGCTTAGCGTATATATGTGAGGCCATTTCTGACCTGCGTATACACGTCGCAGTGACGTCTCCGTATCCGCGAGATCGGGGCGTTACAGAATTAAGAAAACGGTCATCTTAACCTTCTATATAGGAAAGTTAAGTCCATCAAATTTGGGCGGACAATAAATGCTAGATTTACCACTATATGCCATATGTGCAAAACAAATTTGATGATTAGTGAATAAAAGATCACTCCTCGAGGGTTAAACTGAATATCAAGAGCACTATCTCTGATAACTCAACACACAATTGACAACCAAGAAGTAAAGTAGATTGGGCTCTAGAACTTCTCCACAAGGTTCCTCTTTTTATAAGAGTTGAGGTTCTTTAATAGCTTTCTTGGATCAATGAAAGTGTAAGCATAATATCAAGCATATATGAATAAGCAATAATAGCAATGCAAGATATAAACAAGAAGAGTTGAATTGAGAGATAGAACACGCAAACATAAGGATATGTTTCGAATTTCGAGCCACTTGCTCTACGTCCCTGCCTTCACCGTATGAAGGTTTCCATTAACTCCATAAAGAACTTACAAAAGATACAAACTCTAATACTCTACATAAGAGGAGGCACAAAGCCAATGCACAATGCAAATCACACACAAGAAGGAGGGTACAAAGCCAATACTCATCTACACTAGAGGGGGCACAAAGCAAATTGGAGGTTACAATTCTTGGTGACTATAAAGATCACAAACAAAAAATCTCACAATACAAGATCCTAAAGGATGGATTTTGCAATAATAGTTCAAGCTTGTGAGAAAATAAAGATTTTGAAAATGAAGCTCTTTAGAAAATAATTGGAAAACTTCTATGAGATATAGAACTTGAAGAACAAAACTTGAATTTCCCAAAAATTTATTTTCTTTGATTTTCCAAAACTTTGAAACACTTGAATTAAACACAATAAATTATATGGATTTGAAGCTCAAAAACTTGTTGAAAACTCTTTTGAAAACCGGCAAGGGAGCAATTGAAAACAGGGTATAAAACTCTTCTCAAATCTGTAATCACCTAGAGGGGGTGAATAGGTGACTAGCTAATCTAATGATCAATTAATGCGGAATTAAAACTTATTTAATCCAAACTAAAACTTCTTAAACTAAACACCAAGTATAACACAAGAGTGTAGCCGGATTCCCCGTGAAGGGCTCTAGACTAACTCCTCAAGATTCCTCTAAATAAGAGTTGAGGTGCCGCATTGGCTCTCTTGGTTGAATACAAGTGGCAAACAATCCCCAAGCATATAACAATAAGCACACAATATATCAAGCATATAAAGATAAAGACAATATTAGCATGCAAGATATAAAGATAAGTAAGAGATAGAGAGAGCAATCGCAAACACGGGAGATTTGTTCCGAGGTTCGAGCACACTTGCTCTACGTCTCCGCCTTCAACACTTGAAGGATTTTCACTATAAACCGATCCCACCTGATCACTTGGTGCCGCAATACCTACAAGGAGTTCCCACTAGAACTCTTGGACTCTCTAGTCCCTTCACTCGTTCCCGCAAGAACAAACACACCGCAAGCCCACTAGCTCGCCGAGGCCGCGCCTCAAACACCGAGTTCTCACTAGAACCCGAAACAACCGCGAACACATAAGTCCGCCTCCTCAAAGTACAAGAAAGAACTCTTGGTGATCTAAACACTTTGATCACCAACAAAATAATAACACTCCTATAGGATAGATATATCAATGGATAGCTCAAGTGTTTTGTGAGAAAATAAGGATGGAAGTTGTGGTGAAAATCTCAAGAAAATCACTTTTAAAACTCTTGATAAACTCTCCTTTTGAATGGAAGTATTTGGCTCTTAAACAAGTGGAGAAATCCTCTTAACAGAGTAGGAAAAACTGGTGCAAAAACCACTTAAAATCTTATTCCAAACAGTCCATATAAGCCCCCTTTTTATAGGCTAGAAAAACTAGCCGTTAAGGCAAATTTACAGCCCAGACGGCTGTCGGTCGACTGGCCCAGTCGACCGCCAACGGTCAGAAATCTGACCGTTGAAGCCTCGATCGACCGCCCGGTCGACCGTGGCCTGGAACAGAGAGCAGAGCTCTCTGCCGGTCGACCGGCCCGATCGACCGAGGCTTTCCAGAGAGCAGAAGCTCTCTGGCGGTCGATCGGGTCAGTCGACCGGCCCTCCAGCCAAAACTGGCGTGCACGTTTGTGCACGTCGGTCGACGACCGACTCCTAGCTCGGTCGACCGGTCCGGTCGACCGGCAGAAGCCAGACCAGAACTAAATAGGGATTAAAAGGTTGTCATTTTAGCTTAAATAAAATCCCAGAAATTTACGAAAAATACAAAAATAGGTTCAATATTATACTTTGATAAACAAACATGTTTGAGTAAAATCAAGACATGTTACAAATATTTTGAACTATTTTTGTAACTTAGAAATTTTGACTAAAAACAAAAACTGTATTTTTCCAAAATAGATTTTTCCAAACTTATTTTTCCAAGACTTCTCCAAATACAAAAACAAGATATTTTAAACACTTTTAAAGCATAGAGTGTATGGATATGATCCACTACACATACATGATGAAATATCTATGTTTTTGACATTAAGCTCTAAAATAAGTTTGGTTAAAGACATGTATACTTTGAATTCCAAAAATCAAACCGGTATTTTTTCAAAATGAAAATCCTTTTATGAAAACTCATCTAAATCAAGAGTGTGTGTGTATATGGTATACTTGAGCAATCCACCAACTATTCTATCCTTTACATTTTAACTAAAAATAAAATCTTAACTAAAACAAACCTAGACTCAAGTCATGATCTTGAAGGTCTTCACTTGAAGTCTTCTTCACCTCTTGACTTGGTCCAAACTTGATCCAAAGAGCTAGACTCCTCTTGAGTACTTGATGTAGTCTTGATGCATAGGCTCTTGAATCAAACCGTGCTAGCTCCAAAACTTGGTTTTAAATCCTTTGTTGAAGCTAAACACCAACTAAGATCTTGATCATAAATCTGAGACTAATTAACACAAGATCATTAGTACTATAACTACATGAGTTGATCATCATCAAAACTAGAGTGATGGGCCTTTGGACCAACAAAATCTTTGTGAAAACCCCTAATCAAAAAATCTTATTTATAGACCGATACCAAAAATAGTCGTTGGGGTCAAATCTTAGGCCAGAGAGGCCTGTCGATCAACTGGGCAGTCGACCGCCACCGGTCAAAAATACGACCATTGGGGTTGCCGATCAACCGCACCTAACATCCAAGAGTAAAGCTCTCTAGCGTAATCTGCTCGGTCGATCGAAACAAACAGTGAGCACTGAGTCTCTAATGATCGACCGGTCAGTCGACCGACATGCACAACCCTTAGGCTGTGCACATTGATTGACCGGGCTCAGCCCCCAAACTATATTTTTAGTACTTTTAAATATTCTTTTTAAATCTAATTAAATTTCAATAAATCTCCATAAATTCTACAGAAAAAAATTCATGTAAATACATTAAAGTACAAAAATGTGTGATCAAAAATTAACACATATTACAAATATATGAACTTTTTTGAAATTTAAAATTTCAATCTTAAAAACAAAGCCGTATTTTGTAAAAACTAAACTTTTATATGAAAATTTAGTTTTTTCAAAAACTTGTATAAATACAAAAACAAGCTATTAAAACTCAATTGAAGTCTAATGTGTATGGATATAATCCAATACACATATAAAATGATATAAACTTATTTTTAAAAATATATTTCATAAAAATAACTTTTTTTATAAAATGAAACTTAAACTCATGAATCAATTCATCAAAGTAAGTTTCTTAAATACAATCGAAGCATCAATGTGTATGGATGAAATCCCATACACATAAAAACTAATGTAAACTTGTTTTTGATGAAATCTATTCATGAAATCAAAATTGTATTCTAGTTAAATCCAAACGGGTTAAACCGAAATATAAAACTCTTGTGTGTGTGTGTGTGTGTGTGTGTGTAAGATTGAGCAATCAAAACTAATCTATTCTATACAAATATTTTAAACACTTACAAACTCTAGACACAAGTCTTCTTATAAATTTTCTTCTCCAAGTAGGCTTGATGCAAACTTGATCCCTTCGAGCTACACTCTTTCTTGAGTTTTTGATATGATCTTTGTGCTTGAGCTCTTGAATCCACACGTGCTAACTTCAAAACTTGACTTTGTATCTTTTGTTGAAGTTAAACACCAACTAAGATCTTAATTGAATATCTGAAACTTAAATAACACAAGATCATTAGTAGTATAGCTATATGAGTTAGTCATCATTAAAACTAGAGTGATAGGCCTTTGGGCTAACAATTTTGGCAAGCAAAAAAGAGATTGACTACATAAAGAAAGAGTAAACGTTTGTCGGATCATCTCCCTACACTGCAGTACACATTCAAAGAAGTTCAAGTTCAATTTGGAGGAGTTTGTCTCAAGTTTGGGGCTAAAATGCAATTTTTTGTAAAATACATGGGCCTGAATGCAAAAGTGAGCCGAAAGTATTTGCAATTATCAGAATTTAACAGCTTACAATGACTCTGTTTTGAGGGACTTTTGTATAAAAAGGTCAAAATCTGGCCTATATAAACAATTGTATACCTAGGGTTAAGATTAGGCCTTACTTTGGGCCACATACCTTGTTTTTGGTCACTTTCTGAATTTTTTTTTTTTTTAATTTTTAATTAAAATATTGTGTCCTCACAGAGAAAAATGCGGGATCGCCTCGAGAAGCATGCAGACAAACGCGGGGATGTCTGCCGAGTGGGTCCACGCATGCAGGGTTGTTCTGCGTTGTGTCTTATGCGTAAGAACCTGGGCGGCTGTTTTTCTCGTTCCACAGCACCTCAAACCATGAGTGCACGTGGCCACTGTAGCAGTGCATGGGCTTTTCACTGTAGCAGATCGGGTAGCAGGTATTTAATCTACATCTTAATTAATTAGCCTTTGTTAACTATATTAATTTAATTAATTAATCTTGATTAATTTGTTAAGTTTGTATATTTAGTTTAGTAAGTTCAATTAATTTTTTGTTGTGATCAGTTAGATTAAATAATTTGATTATTTTAATTATTTTAGTCATCTAATCATGTTTTATTTATTAGATTATTTTGTTAATAATTCTATTATGGGCCTGTTTGGTTGTCGTAACTGGCCGTAATTCGTAAGTGGTAATTGGTAAAGTCTTTTACAGTGGTAAATGAGTTACATGCTTGTAAGTTTTATGGTGTTTGGTTGGTAATATAAAGTTGTAAGTAGAAAAGTGTACTGTGTTTTTTACGGTGTTTGGTTGTCGTAATGTGTAAGTCGTAAGTGAAAAAGTTAACCACAAAATTAACTATTTGGTGATTTAAAAAGTTATAATATTACAAATAATATTAAAAATGCTAAATATTAAAAAATTTAATATTAACATAAAAATAATACAAATTGCATGACCACAAAATTAACTGTAACTGGGCTGTAAGTGAGTGGTAATTGGTTGCAAGTGAGTGGTAACTAGGTTGTGTAATTCTTTACGAATTACGGTCCAAACAAACGCCGCAGTTGTAATTGGGCTCTAAGTCATTTACGAATTACTGACTTTTACGCGAACAAACGGCCCCTATGTGTAGCTAGATTTCTTGCGTAGGGTGATGAACCTAGACTACTGTAGTGTGGTTGATTCTTAGTCTCTTATTTAACATAATGCACACTTTAATGGATTATGACTTAACAAGAATTATTTTTTAGATAATTAGTAATTTGAATGGATAAGTATAATTGATCAATATTCTATGCTCAGAATTTATTTTTTTGCTTTCGTATTTTATTTAAATTATCTTTGATGGATTATCTGATTAAAATAATGTCTTGTATTTAGAACTCGTGTTCTAGAATTATATGTCTCTTAGAGATAGAAAATTGATTTGTGAAATTACTTAATTGAGAGATAATTATCGATCACATGAACAGTAGTTTAGGAGAGTCAACCCTAGGTGCTTGATTTCTTTATATTGATACTCAGACCAAACATATGTCCATTTCCCAACTTTTTCTTTCGATCCACCTAAATAGTATTAGGAACATCTAAGAAATACCTTCCCTATGGATCGACCCTTAAGTGCTACAATGGTTAACCGTGCACGCGGTATTTAAGACAGGACAGTGAAATCTCCCCATCAACAATCCTGCCTGATTCCTCTTGTACTTTTAAAATATCCATTTGGTGAGACATTAAGCATTATAAACAAGGATGTTGAAGATAAACACTTCTTTATTCAATTTATCCACTTGTAAGAAACCCCATATAGTGAAACATGTAGTAAATAAACTCCCTGTTCACTGTGTCAAAAGCTTTCTATAAAAACTTATCGTTGAACACTCTCTAATCACTCTTATTTATAGGAGAGGGTTAGAGACCATTACTCAGTAAATTCAATCAATAAAACATGTTAAATCCTTAAAACCATGAAATAGCCGTTGAAAACAAATCTGGGATGTTTACAATATAAACATAGTCGTTTAGAAGAAAATCTGGCAAGTTGCCAGAATGACTGCAGCTAACATATCTCTGTCGACAGGCATGGCTCCAATAGTCGAATAATTCAAAAACTGCAAGAGTTCTGTCGACAGTTGAGTCTGATTGTCAACAGACTGAGACGTCCTTAGTCTCTATAAAGCCAACTATAGACAGCTACATTTATTTGTCAGTAGACTGAGCTCAGACAGAGTCTCTGTTGGACTGACCTGTCGCCAGCTGTGTGTGGCTGTCGAAGATGAGATGCACTCAGCTTTTGCACATGTATCAACAGTCAGCAACAGCACTTAGTTGTCAACTGTCCTAGTACATGAAGAGATAAATCTATAATATTTGAAATCTTTTTGAAAATTAAAATAAATTTCTATAAATTCTACAAATATAAGTATTTTTCAAAGCATGTATTAAACACAAAAATAAGTTATTAAACACTTTTGAGGTTCTAATATGTATGTACAATTTCAATACACATATGAACTGAGATAAACTTGTTTTTGAGATTTCTTTTCATAAAATCATTTCTTTTATAAAACCAAAACTTTAAAACTTTTGATCTTGAAAGCCAATATCAACTTTGGGACTGTAACTTGAGAAATCAAATCTAATCCATTCTTTATAAGAATCTAAACTTACAAACATAAAATACAAGTTTTGATCTTGATCTTGATTTTCTTTTTCAACTTGACTTGATCCAAACTTGATTCATGTGAGCTTGACTTTTTTTTTTTTTGGAGTACTTGATGTATCTTCTCTGCTTGAGCTCTTAAATCAACCTATATTAGTTTCAAAACTTGACTTTGAGTCTTTTAAAGAAGCTAAAATTAATCTATGATATTGATTAAACCGAAATTATAAATCACAAGATTATTTGTAACTATAACTACATGAGTTAATCATCATCAAAACTAGAGTGATGGGTTTTTGGGTCAACAATATCTCTTATTTGATGGGGACAAAACTCATGGAGTAATGGAGTAAGCATTCAATAAAAGCTCCCTCTTAACTCATGCATAAACATAAATATATAAAGATATTTAATAAAGCTCTAAACATAACTAAAAAATTCATAAACAAGCAAACATATATACATAAAATATAAAACATGCATAATAAACTCTAAATTCTCTCTCTTTTTGTCATTTCATCAACAAAAGGGTAAAGAAAACAGGAACAAATTTTGAAAATTTTCAATTTAAATAACAATTGAGGTGAAAACGATTTAAGCTTGAAGTGTAGATACCACTTGTAATTTTAATTAATTACCAAATAATTTGGGATATGGAGACCAATTGAAATTGACATCGAAATTGAATTATTTAAATAAACCATCTAAAAAGTTTATCCCGATTTTTAAATATTAAAACAAGATATGGTACCAAATCTCATCAAAACTAAACAATGACATTAAAACTAGTATGAGAAATGCATCCAAACATCAATAGTGTGTGAAACATGGATGTGTCAATGTCTAACACATATCACACAAGATTAATGCATAGCTTGTTAAAAAGATACGAGTATCTATATAAAGCAATTCACAACTTATCATGAAGCCAATTGTGCTAAAGAAGGAATATGCACGGAAAATATGCACAATCATTTAAGTCATATATATGTATGTATATCAATTATAATTTAAAGTATACATATATAGATAAATAAAAATGAGTACATAAGAATCATAATCTAAGAAATTAAGTGTGTATCTCATTGCTATCACTAACCTAACATGCACATGTATAAGGAATAATCATCTAAAATATACAAGGCATAATACCCAACCAACTAACCACTAAGAATAGATATTTTCAAAAATAACTATATGAAATAGTTGAAAACAACTACCAAGATATAAATTTTAAAAAATACGTGTATAAATGTAAGAATCATCAAAACTAAGATATACATATAACTAAAGTAGAATTGATTACACAAAAGATATGGATCAAGTTTGGCACAAAAACATGTATCTCAAAATCTATACAAAAATATCTCAAGTTCTCACAAAATTTGTGTTTAAATATTTAATCAAAAATATATTATTCCTATACAAACATAATATATTTGTAGTTAACCAATCAAAGTATATATAACTAAAGTAGAGGATAAAGATAGTTATCAACACTGATAAAGCTAACTTCATTTCTCCAAATAAAAGTTGTCTTCCCATCTTAACTTCTTGATAGTGATGCATCTATTGATTAGTCCATCAAGCTCTGATTGCATCCACCATTAAGGAACCAACTCTCCCACGTCTTGAGAGAGGAGACACCTATATCAAATAAAACTGGTGTCTCTTCTGGTACCTATAATTTCTTGGGTCCTTTGGGGTTAGTATTACTACGAACCCAAATATTAGTATTTAAAATATTTGATCTATTAAAGCAACACTTAGTCAATTGACCTTTGCAGCCACAATGTGTATAAGTGTATACTTTAGTATCATGTTGGCATAGTGGTAGGATGTGAATATGTATGCCGTGAGGTTTATGCATGATGGTGTTGAACTTGTTTCTTGTGAAACATAGATTCTAATTTATTATGATCAAAATCAAATTTACTTAAACTCAAACAATCTATTTTATTTTCAAAACATAAATCTCATTTTTATCAATAGAAGGAGAAGCAATATTAGCTTTACAAAAACTCTTGCAAGAATCAAAATTAGTTTTGAATTTATTCAAGGAAATGTGTAATTGTTCATTTTCTTTTAAAATAATGTCAAATTGAATTTTCACAGAATCCTTTTCTTGAAAACAAAATCTTTTTTTTTGGAAATCAAATCAATTTGATTTTTCAAAGAATAATTTTCATTTTTCAAAGATTCATTTCTTTCAAAAACAACATTTAATTTTGACGATAAAGAATCATTTTATCTTTTAAATTCTTATTTTTACTTCCAACAAATTATATTTTTCTTCAAACATTTCAAAAATGAAACAATCTCATTCATGCTAAGATCATCAAAATTTAAATGAGATTCTGAGTTAACCTCAAGGGGGTTATCCCTTTGGACCATGAAGCACATGTGCGCGGATTCAATCTTCCTTTCAGATTCACTATCTGAATCTCAAGTTGTGGCTTTCATTGCTTTTCTCTTATCTTTCTTTCCTTGCCAGCTTTCTCTTTGGCCACTTCTTCTTTTATAGAATAGTTTTTCCATTGTATTTATAAGTAAGGAGAAGTTTCTTCATCTTCATCTGTGTTCTCATCATCCTCTTCCTAGTTCTTGTATTTACTTTGAGAGGCTTTAAAATAGACATTTGTCTACTTCAATATGTCACGTTTATCTCTTGTTTTATGCTCCATTTCGCGAGTCTTCAAACTTTCCACTAAATCAGTAAAATTCATCTCCTCATTATCATTGGGCTCCTTCAAGGTGACAGCTTTGATTTCGCATGAGACAGGAAGTGTTCTAATGATCTTTCGCACCTTTTGGTCATTGGAGTGGGTTTACCTAAAGAAACAAGTCCATTAGTAAGAGTGGTAAATTAAGTAAGTATATCATCAATGGATTCACAATTAAACATCTGAAAATTATCATATTGTGAATTAAGCAAATCATTTTTTGCTTTCTTCACTTGTGTAGTGCCTTCATGTGTGATTATTAAATATTGTCATATATCGTAGGCATATGTGCAGTTGATAATCTAGATATATCATCATCATTTAGAGCTTACAAAAGAGCATAATGAACCTTAGCATTGGCTTCAAACTTTTTCACCGTGACCAGTATCCTCATCACCATCGGGATGAACAAGAGGTTTGGTGGTGGCCTTAGTAACATGAATTCCTAACAATTGAAGGAAGATGGTCATCTTAACCTTCCAAATGGAAAAGTTAAGTCCATCGAACTTATGTAGGGTCTTAACATTATAGGCATAAGTGTGTGTAAATAAGTATAATGATTAGCAAAAATAGGATCACTCTACGGCAGTTAAATCGAAAATCAAGAGCACCTTCTCTGATACCAATTAAAATCACCTAGATGGGTTTGAACAGGTGATGTGATAATCAAATGCGAAAATTAAAACTTATTAATATAATTCTACACAAATATGAGCATATAAATAATGTTAAACTCACAACCAAGAAATGAAGTTGTATACCCCGTAAAGGCTCTGAACTTCTCCTCATATTCCTCTTAAAGTAAGAGTTGAGCTGTACAATTCTTTTCTTGGTTTAAACGAGTGCAAGCATATAAAATAATATGAAATATATAATGATAAGAAAGTAGTGCATGCAAGATATAAACTATAATGAGTTGAGTTGAGTTGAGAGAGAAAAGCAATCGCAAACATGAGAGAATTGTTTCAAGGTTCGAGTAACTTGCTCTTCGTCTCCACCTTCACCGCAATGAAAGATTTTCACTATACACAATCCTGCAAGATCAGTTGGTGTCGCAACACCTACAAGCTCCCTCAAGAACTCTTGAACCCGCTAGTCCCTCACTCGTTCTCGGAAATCTCTCACTCATTCCTGCAAGAACACCAACACACGAGCCTGCAAGCTCGATTGAGGCCGCAACCACCAAACACTCTCTATATAATGATTAAGCACTAGTGATCAATACTCTTAACTATAAATAAATTTTCTCACAAGATCCAATGATTGTACACATAATTTAAATATTTAGTGTCACATTTTCACATTTATTTTGTAATAAAACTCTACTATTTAATCCATTTAATGTCTATGGCATGCATGGTAATTAATAGAGAAAGAGCAGAAATGAACCAATTTAACCAATTAATTTGGAGTTTTAAAGATAGGATTTTCTAGCTCAATCAAATCAACAAAATCTATTCAAATTCAGAGATTTAGAAGTAATTCTATCTGAAGACCGAAGTAAATCAGAAAAGATAATATCAGATGAAAATCAATTAAAACCTGATTTTTGAAGATCCAATTAGTTAGCTTAAGATCAATAGGGATATCACCAAATCCAGAGGAATAATTGAAAAACAAGTGGATAAAAGGAGGTATTGGGAAGCAACAAATTTACGGGCCAATCTGGCCTGGCCAAGGATCTGCGGCAAAAGCCGCGGATTGATTGACATAAATTTATACTATTTTATTACTCTCATTTATCTATATCTTTGTATATAAATAATGCTATTCAAGTATTTTTAGTGGTTTTGCAGTATAAGTTTACCAAAAGGAGAAAAGGCTGCAATTCAACATTTTAGAAGAGTGGCCAAGCCAAAAAAAGAGCTTTAATGGAAGACTTGATATTGCTAGGACTCCTCTACGGCTATTGAAGATCACATGCAAGAAAAGTACAACTAAAACAAAGAAGTTGGAATCCAGTAGGAGCTGAGAAGCAGTTTCATAAAAGTTCAGGGCTAAATGCAAATGCAAATTATGGCTGAAATTTAAATTTGTAAATTGTTATTCTCTTTTTTGTGTAAAGTTGTATTTGTAGTAAACCTTTCATGTAAAATAGCCAAGCCTTAGGCTATAAATATACATGTAAGAATAGGGTTTGGGGGCCTTGAATTTTGGGAACTTTCTGTATTATCTGCAATTTTTTTCAGAATTTTTTCCCCCTTCTCTTAGAGTCTAATTTTTAGGATTTTTGGCCGAATTTCTTTTAATACGACGTGCTTCTTTTCCTTAAAAAAAAAAAAAAAAAAAATCAAATAAGCACCTACAACAGGCGCCTACAATAGAGAGGCGCCCTACTCAACAGAGAGGCGCCCCCACTGTTTTCTTCCAGTCTCACGCACATGAAGCCAGGGAGACTTCAATTGGGTGAAAGAGTGGGGTCCGCATCCACGTTCCCTTTCATTCTCATTCACATGTCCTGTAGCACATGAAATGGAGGGGTCTATGTGAAGGATGTGGTGAAG